>JARHVA010001952.1:2807500-2842500 GCA_037957365.1 Torreya grandis
CTTTCGTGTGTTTCTTTTCTATGCCAAAACACTCCATGACATTATCACGTACTTTCTCTTCTATGTTATGTATCCAAAACCTTTAAAATATATAAATATAAAATTTAGGGTCCAATATCACCCCCTAATAAACTAATAATCTTCCCCAAACTATGTTTAAGATTCTTTCGATAATAAAAATTTAGGTCTTTCTTAATGCACTTAGAATTTAATCTCCTCCCATTAGTTGAGTGCAATCTAAAGATTGAAAATAATGAATTCTACCTTTCCATGTATTCAATTAATTTCCTTAGGATGTTCTAGGAAATCACCTAGTTGAATCATCATAATTTTAATATTATAAGTTGTAACCTTGTGTGTATCTTTGAGAAACTCAATTTTTGATAAAACTCCTCCTAAAGTATTGATAAATTAGCATTAAGTTCTTGGTAATAAGTACTTATTTATTTATCTAATTCCTCCATGTCCTGGAACACCTTAGTGCACTGGGATCTATCTTTAATATTTAACACATACTCAATCAACTGTTGGCACTATTATTCTTTGTGCTGAAGTCATGATTCCAAAATTTGGTTTGGTTGTACTAAGTTTTTTAAAAATAACCCATTAATGATGAGAATAGTGGTGCCTAATTTGGTCAAAAATGTTTTTTAGATGTCTATGTCCTCTATGAATTATTCTATTACACACATATGTTCCTACTATGGGATCACTTAGTTCTTAAATTTCTTGAGTATAAGATCCACTAGTGTCTCTAATTTTTCTATTTATTCGTTGGTGAGAGGAATCCCATCAACAAGCATTGGCTTGCTCTTTAAGACCACCTGACAAAGGGACAGTGTCCTTAGTCTAGATTCCTTAACTATATCATATTGGCACTTGAGTGGCTTTAGTTACTCTTTGAGACTTCACCTTTTATCATGTTCCTCTTGGTACATCCAAATGACCTCATGATGTTTGTGGTGAAGTTGGCGAACATCATTGCTATGGAGAATATTTTACCTAGTGACCTCCAAGGCTAAATATAATAGGGCCACACCTCTTGAGTTGAAAAACATTTAAAGCGATCTGCCTAAAGAAAATCTAGAGTATCTACCCCCTCTAGGATTAAATATGTACTAGACTTAGGAAGATAAAAATGGACTTCATCATTGTATATGCCCATATTAAAAGATAGTTCACATAGATTTTGAATAGTGGATTTATTTTTGGGGAATAATCCCACATATAAAGTTGTTGATCTAAGATTCCTTTCTATAATAATATGTGAGTATATATTCTATCATTACCCTCATTTTATTTCTAAAAGTCCTTTTCTTATTCAATAGGATGCTTTCCCTTGTGAGGGCAATGCTCTAGATCTACAAGTTTGGAACCTATTTTTTGTTGGTTGCTTGTGCTGGCATCTTGGTCCTATGTGTTGGGGATTCCCCTCTTCTTTCCTCTTCCTCAATAAGTTTTGGAATCTCAATGTCAATCTGTGGATCCTAAAAATCATGTTTTTATTTATTAATTTTAAGGGTGGATTATTTTTAAGGTCACACTACTAGATATGCTTCACCTAGTTTAGAGATCATAACTTTGGGCTTCAAAAGTTTTGGCCTTGAATGGACAACTGATTATTTTGTGATGGTGATTTTATTTTTCTTTTATTTTTCAGGTAAAACATGGGATTTCATTGGTGACAAAGCCTGACTTTTTCAGTTAGTGTCAGCTCTAGGTTGTTCTTCCTACACCCTGATAGAACTAGAGGCTTTAGGTTTTGGCCTCTTTTCCTTTTTCTATGCCCTTCTATCTATTGATGTTTCTAGTTGAGGAAGGAAGGGTTATTTATTTATCTCCTTGCTTCTAAATGTTTTCTTCTTGAGCTTCAACAGATAGTAAACCAAAAGGATTTTCCCCTACATGATTATCTTAACAAGATTAATATCAATTTTATCTAATTTGTGTCATTTTGTGTATGCATGCTTTCCTAGATAGATATATAAATTATGTAGACTGTGAACCTTGACATCAATCTTGTCAACATCAATGCTTACCAGACACATATCTATAATGAATTAACCGAAAGACATGAAATATTTTGTATTGTAGGCATAAGACAACTTGATCTAACCTAAAAAGTTATTATTACTATCCATCCATATCTTCATAAGTGAATAATGTTGTTTAACAACAAGCTCAACCTGACTCCCCATATGCATAGGAAAATATTTGGGTACATGGCACTCATTACCAAAATCTTATTTCATCCCCTTGAACCAACCCTTCATATTCATTTTGTAAGAGGATGTTATGGTGCCTAAACATTCAAATTATTTTAACTTCTCAACAAGGGACTTATATTCTGGTGGATAGACCCATTTAAGTTCTTTGCCAAAATACTCCAAGACACCAATTTCATAAAAAATAAACACAATTAAAATCATGCCCTAATGAAACCTATAGTTATGTAGTCGATGGGAATTCTCCACATATTCTTAAATTATCTCAATAAAATAATAGGAGAAATTGTATTTAGTCTCCTTCTCTATTTGAATTTTGACATAGAGGTGGGTTGTATCCACCTCCTTAAATCTATCCACACCCCTAAAAATGATTTGTTTCCTTTTCTAAAATAAAACATCTCAAACTTCCTACTACAACATATTTCAATGGTAGACATAGTATCTAAAACCTATAACTCACTCACACATGCTCCCATGGTCACGTTTTCACTCCTCTTTCTTTGAGTGACCTTCACCTCAACTTTTGCTTCAATTTTTCTACTAAAATTCTATGAAGACACTATATACACATAATATTTTCAAACTTTATCAATTATTGATGTTTTCTCTCTTATAAGGACCCTTCAAGTCTTAATCTCTTTGAGTACATGCCTTAAAGGGTGCATAGGGAAAAGGGTGGGTAGACTATTGGTTTTTCACAAGATTTTTGTCCCCTATACCACCACTTTCAATCTACACAAACCTCTCTTATACACTTCCCTAAGATTTTCCTCCTATTTTACACACTCCTCCAAGAAATTCACTACCTTACTTATCCCCTACCTAACACTAAAATCTTTTTTGACATTTACTAAATAATGTTAGTCTAGGTTAACCTTGTATTCTAATTGATATTTTCATGTTATGGGTCTAGGTCAGTCTTGGTCGACCTAGAATAAGAACTAACTTATTTTTATCAAATAATGATACACATTCAAATTGGGTTGACCCTATCAGCTAAAATTTCAAAAAGGTTTAGGGTTAGATTCAACATATATATACACCTTCATTTCTCCATTTATTAGAGAGAGATAAAGTTAATTATTCATTTGTGCTTTTCATAATATGTTCTTTGACCATTCTACTTGAGGAGTTATTACTTAGGGTTTATACTTTAAGAAGAGTTTTTTTCTTGTAGAAAAGTCTTGGATACTTAGGCCTATCTTAGTGATCTTTACAAACCCAAAAAACCTCTTACAAATCACCTTTGGAAAAGGGAGAGATTGAGTCTTGGTGGGTTCATCTTAAAGGTAAGTATATCTAACTTTACTCCTCTAAGTTAATAGATAGAAGTAGCATAAGTAATGGATTTTGAATATATTTTTCTCTCCATGAATTAGGGTTATATCTATACATAGATTAATTATAATTATTCTATGCATGTTTAATTTTTATGTTTATTACCCCCACTTTATTACATAATCTTTGGTGAGCACTAGATTAGATTCTACTTTAATTTGTATATACTTAGTGAATATGAAAACATAGGACCTAACTAGGGTTATTGCATAGTGTTTCTTGACTAAAGGCTTTATATCCCTCTCTAATGATTTTATTATGGTAAGAGACACCTAACTTAGGTTAAGTGGGTCCATCTTGGTCATGAACCGAGATATATAATGTATCAACAAATGGAAGTGTAATTAGTATTTATCTTCTCTAATATAGGATTGATTAATAGGTCAACTAAATTTTACTTTGTATACATTTTGGTGAACCTAACATGAATAAAAAATCTGTAGGTTTTATTTCATGTATTCATTTTATCATCATAATATATATTTTCATTTTTTTAGTACTATATCAAACCTGTCAATACATTTTTAACAATTTGTGCATAGCTTTAACACATAGTCACTCCAAAATGGCCATGTTCTATCTGTGTAGGTCTTCTTCAAATATATGTGAATGGACTGATCAACTCGACATAGTCTTATTATTTAGTTACATAATTACATACATATTTGACTCTATTCACAGTTCTTATTTTTAAACATGCAAGTTTACAAACATAGTCGAGCCAATTGATTCCATTCACATATTCATTTTAGCATACAATTTTTGTAGACTGCATCAATCCATTCAACTCTATTCATAGAATATTTAAAATCAGCACTTGAGAAATATAGCATAAAATTTTCAAACTAATGATATTAAAAAACACCAAGGTTCATTCTTATCTTCTCTATCATTTTATTTTTTCATTTATAGTATTTTTCTTCCCAAGTTTACAGTATACAAAACTACAACCCTACAACAAATTGGATTGACTAGCTCAACACAATTCTATAGCCTGTATTTTTTCTAGAAGACATAGTCTTCTTATTCATCTGTGTTCTTCCAAATCTTACTTTTTTAGAATATTAGTGAACTTATCAATTCTATTATATATTATTTGTATATAATGTCACCTAAACTAACTCTATACTCTTCAGAGTCAAAGGAATTAACGTCTTTTTTTAATAGTAATTAGTTCATTTTTCATTTCAATTGATTTCATGATTAGAATTAAAAATATAGAGTAATTAGTTAGTTTTTTAATTTACCATTTTAGTCACACTATTTTTCTATTTTTGTAGACACTTCCAAATAATTTTACACTAAAAACATTAAACATTTTTCTTCCCAAGGTCTATCTACTTTTATTTCATCACCAAGGGGGAAGCCGACTTAGTTTTCTAGCCAAGTATAAACACATGGTTGATAGTATATATTCATAAATCACCTAACACCTTTATCACTATGAGATTATGAAGTGAGGGGGCAGGCCCCAATACCATCACCAATACATATCCCTTTCAACCTAAACTACCTGAAACTATCTATAAACTGATTTCTAGTTCTTACAACTAACTCCCCATTACATTAATTTCTAAATTTATTATAACTAACAACATTTAAGAATGACCAATTAGTTAGAATTTACATTCTAATTTGTTGCTTGCTCTTTGATAATTATAATTTTTATTGTAAAAATTACATTAGTGAGCATTAGTGCAAGGTTGGTGTTGTATTTTTTAATTAGATCAATCACATTGATCTAATTGCTTGTGTGCTTCACTTTATTTTCTTAGCTATTATATTGAAAAAAAATTATCTTTTTTTAGAATACCATCATCCTTGTCAACACAACATATTAAATACTATCAACCTTGCTTCCCTTTAGTATATAGTTTCCCTATCTAATTGTGTATATTTTTCATCTTGTTCATTTCCCCTTTTTTAAGTACATAATTGACTTATCTGACTATGCATATTTTTCATCTATTTGGTTTCTAAATTTATAATACATAGTCAATCCATATAGCTATGTATATTTTTTGCCTATTTTAGTTTTATCATATGTAACACATAGTCAATCAATTCAAATTTATATTTTCAATCCTATTATATGGATATTTTTCACAAACTTTGTCAACCCAATCAACTCTTTACCTACTACTTGATATTGTTCTGTGTTTGGCCAGCTCTATCCTCATATTTATTCCTTTCTTCCTGATTTTAGATTCTACATTCAAGCATAATGAAATCCCCTATCAAAATATTTTTGGATAACCTAAATCCATTTAGACACTATATGGGATGTTATTATATTCTTACATTTACTACCGAAGAGGATCCTCACTCTTGGAGCACCTTTTCTCATCTCTCATCTTTTGATTGTAGCATGGTTCAAATCACTCCAACATATAAGATTGGTGGATCAAACCCATTTAATACTTATCAAGATAATTTTCACCTTCATACATCTTACCATATTATGGGGAAATTGACATAATCCTAATAAATAACCCCACGATAAATCTTTTCAGTAGTAAAAACCCACCTCTTATCAATTTATCACCTAGTAATCCCCCTAATACTAATTTGAGGAATCTTCCTACCAACACCAACCCACCAATTGATACAACTCAATTTATCTCATAAATAGTATAATAAATGAACATCCTGTAAACATATAACACCTCTTAAATGATGAAACTACAACATCATTTGATAAACATCGCTAATCAGCCTCCCTTTCTTCTTCACCAAAATAATAATAAAATTATCCCTCCACCTCTTAAAGATGTCATGGGAAATGTTACTCCCCAACCTATCATGCATAATAATATGCTTCAAAACATTCAAAATGATCCTTTATCCACTTTCATTGTATCTATTGATATTGGTAATATATCTCCAACCATTAAATATGATGGGACTAAATACCCAACATCTTTTCTCAAGGCATTTGGTGATATTTATAAAGAGTGGATATAAACTAATACCTTTTCCACTACTAAAATTTTAGTTAAAACCTTCACTGTCAATGTATTAGAATGGTATAACCAACTTCCCCAAATATCTATATAAAAACTTGAGGATTTAATCAATCCTTTTGTTAAAGAATTACAACATAATGATCTTCCCAAAAATTATCTTAGTCATTTCATCAATGCTAATAAATCCCATTTTAAATCAGCTCATGATTTTATTAAACAATGAAAATATTTGGATCATAAATCCAATCACAACATGACTGATGACAAATTGTTCAAATTTTTCATAACAACCTTAACACCTTCACTCTAATACAAGGTTAAAAAAATTTCTCCATAACATTTAAATGATGTGTTGAAGAGTTGTTAATTATGTCATAATGATGTCATGAAGGTGTCCAAGTGAGTGGATGAAGTGCCTTGATATTCTAAGTGACAATGATAAAGTGTGCAATATGCTTGTCCTAGTATGCTTGGTTGATCTTTATTTTAGCATGGTTAGAGATTTTTAGGGATGAGTATGGTGATTTAAGGATGTGCAAAGGGTTTTTTCAAAAGTCAAGAATGATTTGAGTGCTTGTGTGCATTAGTGGTTTTCATCTGGTTGATCATTATTTTCATCTAGACATTTTGAGTCTAGTGGTAGAAAATATGAGTAGGTATTTTGATGACATCACCATTTCCACATGTGGATGAGTCAAGGGGAGTTGGCCATATGGTTTTGATCATATTTGTGCCTAGATCTTATGAAATAAATTTTAGATCATATGTTGAAGTGCATAAAAAGATATACAAGTGCAAAGTTGGGCTCCTAAGAAGTTTGAAATTGTTTTCTCATACTTATCCAAATTTTTATGAGGCAAGAAAGAGCCAACTAAGTAGTTTGGTGATGACATATATCATATTTGTAGATGTTTCAAGAGAATTTAATTGTATGGGTTTGTTTAGTTTCGTACCTAGCTGATTTGCAATAAATTTTAGATCATGCACTAAAGCATGTCAAAAGATATGCATGTATAGAGTTGGCCTTCCAAGAAATTCTTACCTTTATTGGATCTATGACATAAAAATTAGAGTGAGATGATTAATGGAATTATATCTCAATTATACAAAGGTTTTAGGAGTAGTTTGACACATGGTTGGATTATCCTATGTGAGGAGATCATATGATCCAAATTTTAGAACTTATATATAGATTGTAAAGGTTCCCATAGTCATTTCTACATAAGTTTAAATTTGAGAAACATCGATGGAGCATGTTTCTCCAAGAAGTCAAGAAGTAGAAAGATGTTGCTAAGTGTTTAATGTTTAACATTGAGCAGTGATAAAGATCAAGCTTCTTCCAAGGATAACTAATGAGAAAGTGATCGTAAAGATAGAGAAAAATGGTGTATTTTAAATTCAAGAGGTTAAAGTGAAAATTGTCTAGCATAGTTAAAGCTAGGCCAATCTCAAAGAGATCAATGGAGAGCATGAGATCAAAGTTACTAGATTGTATGAAATGAAGTCAACTATTTGAAGGTTAATGTTTAGGAATTGGAACACTATGAATTAAATTTTAGATAATATCAAAGATGAATTTTTAATCTGAGTAGTAAGGACATGCGATGTGAGCATAGTGTTTGAGGTTTAACTATGACCATTTGCTTTTGAATATTTGAATTTGTAAAGGAAAAACTAGTGATCTATATTTTGGGTATATATTTTGATCTATGCATAATTTTCTCATGGTGTAAAAATATAACTTATAGAGGACTCGAAGGCACATTTGTAAATATAGATTTTAAGATTTGAAAGTCTGTATAGACATAAGTATAAAGGTTCAAAGTTGACCGTGTGTTCATGTGTATTCTACAGTTAACCCAAGAAGATTGTTTGAGCTTGTTTCGATATTTATTGATGTCATAACTATTGGAAATTATTTTGGAATTTATGTGAATTATGAAGGTTTGACAAATTTATATTTTATATGAATAAATATGTAAAAGTTGACTATGTCTGTTGAATGCACTGGTAGTTTGAGTGACCATCTTGCATAGGTAAGTTAAAGGTATTATAAACATATTTGAATAATAAAATGAGAAAGGAGATGTTCTATAAGTATCTTATTATTATTAGTAGGAATCGGTTATCATGATATACCTTTGATCAGATATGGAAAGTCAAAATAGTTTGACTATATTTTGACTTTACATGACTAGTCTCAGTGATCATTTTGTGTATATTATTTTGAGTGCTTAGAACATGTGTTGATGTGTCTAAATCACATGAATTTATATATGAGGTCCTAAATGGTTAACCCATGTGATATAATCATATGGATATGTGAAATATTTGAGTATTTGATTCAAGAATTTGAGACTTTATTTTTTATGTATGAAGACTTGAAGAGCTAAGAGACCTAATTGGTAGGTCCAAGTGTGGAGTTGGTATTCTAGTTGGTATGGACCAATGTAGGAGTAAGAAAGGGATATTGGAGATATGTTTGAAAATTTAAAATCATTGATAAAATATGAAGGTGGTCTAAGTAGTCTCACATGTAATGTATGAGTATGAAGGCCTAATGGTTTTAGATCTCATCAAGACCTAATGGTGGTTTGGGGGTAATGAGGAATTGGCCAACCTATGCAATATGTGGTTATTACATGTAATGTGTATGAGGAAATATTTCAAAGGTGTAATAAGTGTGCTAATCATATTGGCCAACCAAGATGGGTTATACCAAGAGCATGGTATAATTACAAGTCCTATTTGGCTATTTATTCTAGTTGTGTGGATGAACAGCCAAGTGAATGAGAGAACCTTCAAAAGAGAAGGTACAAGTTAGTGATGACTAGTAAAGAGTGAAGAGGATAAAACATGCTTGTATGATTAAGGTGATGAAGGTGATCACATAGGTCATTAGACCTAATGAGCCTAGAAGAGGTAGAATGAGTGACTATGCTCAAGAGGTTATTTAAGAGAGAGTGTATGGTGAGCAAAGGCAAGGTGAAGGTTGTGTATTCCTAGTGGATGGGTTAAAGAGAAGAGAAGGTTGATGCTGGTGTTTATGAGTTATAGGTCATAATTATGATTTCATAATAGTGCTCTTATAGGTTTAAAGATTGAGTGTGAGAGAAAAGTTGAAGAGTGGGGTTAGTTGGGATATGTAATGTGTCCTAATTGATCTTTGTGTGTTGGTTCAAATATGTAATGTGATTTGTACAATAGGGAGTGTTGGATGAAAGAGTGAATGTGAAAAATGATAAGCATAGGTTCATTATCAGGTGTTGAAAACATCACTTTAAAGGTGGAGGTGTTCATAGGTGTTGTTGTGGTAGCTCAGCTAGATAGGTGTAGTATCTCCTTGTGGTATTATAGTCTCACTATAAAAAAGGATGGTAGTTCCTTGATTAGTTATAGTGGTCTAAATTGGATCTTTTCATTATAGGACTATAGTCCATCTTATAGGGTTAAGTGGATTTTATTCCTCAAGAGGGTTTCCCACACATATTTTATCTTGATGTGATGTATGCTCATGTTCATGATTTAGATGTATGTACTTTGATGCTTAGGTTTCTAGATCAACTTGATGAATGATGGAATGGTTTCAGAATTGAATGTGAATTTTTATATACTAATTCACCCCCCTAATTATTAGCTACTTTAAATAATTGGTATCAGAGTGGGTCCTTTGGAGGAAGCCTAACAACTTGAAGGTAATCCTAAGTAGGTATAAAGATGGATAAGTAGTTAAAAAAAGATAATCAATAAGGATGTGATCAAGGCACTTAAAGAATAGATATGTACTTAAAAGAAAGATGCCAAAGAGGATGAGATGTTATCAATGATCTCAAGCTTTGGCTACTAAGTTCCAAGATAAGTTTGTGTTCAAAATAAAAGGACATAATGTTTGACAAATAAACTTGCAATAACAGTATAGAATATGACAATGAGGAAGAATAATTTGATCTAAAATTTGAGCACATGAGTGCACTTGGTGAACTAAAGGATCAAAAGAAGAGGAATCATAAAATGAGGAATATGGTCAAAGGTCTTGAATCACAAGTCATTTCTCTTGAGGGAAGTTAGTTAGGCATGTCCAAGAAAGAAGAAAATAAGTATAAAAAATAGATCAAGTCTATTGAAGTGCAAGCATATAGATTGAAAGACATGGCCAACAAGGCCAAAGAGGATAAAGAGAAGATTAATATTCTTGAAGATCAGTTAAAGACTATAAATGCAAATTTGAAAGCAAGAGAAGATGAGTACCCTCAGCTAAAGATTGATATGGGGTCCTTGAAGAGTCAGCATGAGCTTGTTATATTCAAGTTGGATAAACTTAAAAAGAAGCATGAGAAGACTGAGTATGTCAAGGAGTAATGTAAGAAGGTCTACTAGATAAACAAATGATTTAAGGTATGCTAGTTTATTCCATGGTCAGTGTTATACATGTAATAAGTATGGTCATAGAGATAATGATTGTAGAAGGAAGTCAGTCAAGAATGAGTTCTCATGGAGCCTTAGAAGAAAAAGAAATTGGTCTTGGAGAAATCATATCTTAGATCAGTCAAGAGGTATGATGAATGATATTATTTGATACAGTTGAAATAAAGTAGGACATATTTCCAAATTCTACAAGAATAGTTTGAAGATGAACTCAAGTTTTGACAGGAAGAAAGATGCTCCTAAAATTCACTCAATGGTATCGAGACCAAAAACTATAAAGGATAATCATGATCAAGGTGGAATACCTATTACAAAAAATAAGGAATCAAATATGAATAAGATACATAATTTTTCTTATATCCAGATAGAAAAGGAAGATCACAATCATCATCAAGTAAAAGGTATGAATGATCTTGTTTGTTTCAGTTATCATAGAGTTGGTCACATTGATAGGTATTAAAAGAATAAGTTAAATGAGTTCCCAAAGCATAATAAGGTGTATATAGGTCCTAGTGTGCAAGTAAGAGGTAAAAAATGGGCATGGAAACCTATGTCTATTAGAAAAGATTAGACTAAGACCAAGGATGGTCTATTTGCCATGATAGACATGAAGGAAAGTCAAGAGTTTATGTTGATAGATTTTATTGAAAAATCTAAAGAAAAGAATTAAGTCAAGGATTCATTCAAAGTCAATCATGATTGAAATTCAAATGAGATTATGGAGATATGGGACTCTCCATAGTTGTGGGACTTTTAGTCTCTCTATGTAAAAGGGGTGTCTCTATCTAAGCTTCAAGGAGACACTTTATAGAAAGAGGTAACATGGTGGAAATTGGTTGGGTCTTGATTGATGTTGTAAGAAAAATAAGGTCATAATAAGATCTGTTTTCAGTTTTTAATGGTTTTCTCCAAGTGTATAAGAAGTTTTAGAGGTGGACATTGACCAGAAGGAGGTTTGTTGACCTTGTTTGTTTTTGAGATTCTAGGTTTTCGGGCTCTACTAAAAAAGTAGTTTACCTTGTGAATTGAAGTTTGAAGCTTCTTAATAGGTTGAATGGGATAAATTGGTTATAAAATCATGCTTCACATAGATCTTAAGGTTTTTGGATTTCAAGTTATTCAATTTTTATCAAGATGGAAGCCTAATTGGTTAATAAGTTGTGAAGGAAGTATGTTGAAGAGGATGAGATAGGTTATGAAAACTAGTGTGATTGAGGGGGAATATTATAGTGCTCTAGATATGTAGTTTAAATTTTGAAAGTGTTTGTAATGAAAGTTATGGGATTTGCAAGTTTTAGGTAGGGCTACAAGGAGTATAAAGAGGCCTAGTAATGAAGATGTGATGTTTTTGCTTAGTTTTTCCAAAGGAGCAAGGAATGAGTATTTTAAAGAGATTTATTAGGTTGTAAGAGATCATGTGTCTTATTTTTTGAGTGGCATGAAGTTTTTTTGGTGGTCCTTATGATAAATTGAGATAGAAGGCTAGTAGTCCTATATGGTGATTCTTCATGGTATATAAAGATCTGAAGATGTTCAAGATATGAAATGACTTAGATATCTTAGGGGGATTCCCTATCATATATTTATTTGTGATTTACATCATATTTTAGTAATTTTTTGTATTATTTCTTCATTGGTTGTAGTGCTTGGTTGAAGAGAGTGTTAGCATTGAGCAAGAGGAAGTTGTCAAGGCAAGAAGGGGTAGGCACAAGGTAAGGGGGAGTTTGTATCATATTTATAAGGTGGTAATATATTATTGATGGTATTTCTAGGTCCTCAAGATCAATTGGTTCCCACTTTGCCATTGTGTCAAAGGGGGAGAAGATTCCTATTGTGATAGTGTTTAAAAAGAGAGAAGGAAGGTGAGTTGTATATTATTTCATGATGGATGTTGATATCAATGACAAAGGGGGATATTATTGGAGATTTTTCAATGATTTCATAGTGATGTCATGAAGGTGTCAAGGTGAGTGGATGAAGTGCCTTGATAGTATAAGTGACAATGATAAAGTGTTCAATATGCTTGAAGTTTGCTTGTTTGATTTTTAGTTTTGGCATGGTTAGAGATGTATAGGGATGAGTATGGTGATTTAAGAATTTGAAATGTGTTATATCAAAATTCAATAATAGTTTGAGTGATTTTGTGCATGGACAATGTTAATCTAGTTGATCATTGTTTTCATCTAGACATTTTAGGTCTAGTGAAAGAAAATCTAAATAGGTAGTTTGATGACATCACCATTGCCACGTATGGATGAGTCAAGGGGATTTGTTCATATGGTTGTGATCACATTTATGCTTATATCTTATGAAATAAATACAATATCATGTGGTAAATCATGTCAAAATATATGCAAGTGTAAAGTTTGGCTCCTAGGTAGTTTCACAGTGTTTTCCCATAGCCAAATTTGCATGAGGCAAGAAAGAGATGAGTAAGAAGTTTGGTGATGGAATATCTATCACGTGTGGATATTTCAAGATAATTTGATCATATAAGTTTTTTTTATGCCTAGTTGATTTACACTAAATTTTAAATCATACACCAAAATACGTAAAGAGATATGCATGTGCAAAGTTGGCCTTCCAAGCAATTCTTGACTTTATTAGCTTTGTTACAAAAAACTTTGAGTGAGAAGATTAATGAAATTATATCTTGCTCATGCAAAGGTTTCAAAATTATTTTGATACATGGTTAGATTCTCCTATGTGAGGAGATCATATGGTCCAAATTTTAGAACATGTGCTTGAGTGAAGCAAAAGATATGGAGGTGCAAAGTTGACCTTAAAAATAGATTGCAAAGGTTCCCATAGTCATTTTTTCACTAGTTAAAGTTTGAGTAACATCAATAGATCAAATTTCTCCAAGAAGTCAAGAAGAAGTGAGATGGTGCCAAGTATTCAATGTTGAGCAGAGATAAAGATTGAGCTTTTTCCAAAGATCAATATTGAGCAGGTGATCATATAGATAGAGATCAGTGGTTCACTTTAAAGTTAAGAATTCAAAGCTATAGTTGTCTATCATAGTTCAAGATAGGAAAATCTCAAAGAGATCAATAGAGTGCATGAGGTCAAAGTTTCTATATTACACAAGATGAGGTCAACTGTTCAAAGGTTAACATTTAGGCATTGGTGCACTACATATTAAAGCTTAAATAAGATTGATGATGTGTGTTTAATATGAGCAAAAAGGACACAAGATGTGAGACTAGTGTTCAATTTTTAACCATGGCCATTTACTTTTGAATATCTGAATTTGCAAAGGAAAAAATAGTGCTCTGTATTTTGGGTATATATTATGATCTATGTAAATTTTGTCATTGTGTAAAAAGTGAACTATAAGAGAACTCTAAGGTTCATCTAGAAATATAGATTTGAATATCTGAAAGTGTGTATAGGCATGGTTATGAAGGTCCAAAGTTGATTGTGTGTTCATGTGTATTATACAAGTAACCCAAGAAGATTAATCAAGCTTATTTTGATATTGTTTTGATATCTCTTGATGTTATAGATATTGGAAAGTATTTTAGACTCTGTGTATATTATGAAGGTTTGACCAATCAATATTGCATATTAAAAGAGATAGAATTTGACTATGTTTGTTGAATGCACCAGCAGTTTGATTGACCATTTTATAGAGGTAATTTAAAGGTGTTATGTGTAGAGTTTAAGAACAAAATGAGCATGGAGATGTTCTCTGAGTACACTAGAAGTTGAGCTCATGAGTGCACTTGGTAAAATAAAGGAGCAAAAGAAGAGGAATCATAAAATGAGGAATATGATCAAAGGTCTTGAAGCACAAGTTAGTTATCTTGAGGGAAGTTTGTTATGTATGTCAAATAAAGAATAAAAGAAGTATGATGAATAGATCAAGTCTATTGAAGTACAAACATATAGATTGAAATACATGGCCAACAAGGTCAAAGAGGATGAAGAGAAGATAAGTATTCTTGAGGATCAATTAAAGATTGAAAATGTAAATCTAAAAGCAAGAGAAGATGAGTACACTCAGCTAAAGATTGAGATGGGGTCCTTGAAGAGTTAGCATAAGCTTGTTGTAGTCAAGTTGGATAAACTTGAAAAGAAGCATGAGAATCCTGAGTATGTCAAGGACAATGAAAGATTTGAAGGTAATGTAAGAAGGTTTACTAGATAACCAAATGATTTAAGGTATGCTAGTTTATTCCATGGTCATTTTTGTACATGTAATAAGTATGGTCATAAAGCTAAGGACTGTAGAAGGAAGTCAGTAAATAATGAGTTCTCATGGAGCCTTGGAAGAAGAATATATTAGTCTTGGAGAAACCATATCTCAAATTTATCAAGAGGTATGACGAATGATATTATTTGATATAGTTATAAAAAATTAGTACATATTACCAAATTCTATAAGAATAGTTTGAAGATGAACTTAAGTTTTAACAAGAAGAAAGATGCGCTTAAAAGTCACTCAATGGTATTGAGACCAAAGACTATAAAGGATAATCATGATCAAGGTGGACTGCCTTCTACAATAAAGAATGAATTAGATATGAAGAAGATACAGAATTTGTCTTCTATCCAGATAGAAAAGGAAGATCACAATCATCATCAAGAAAAAGGTATAAATGATCTTGTTTGTTTTCAATTGTCATAGAGTTGGTCACATTGCTAGGTATTGAAATAACAAGTTGAATGAGTTCCTAAATCAAAATAAAGTGTATATAGATATTAGTGTACAAGGAAGAGGTAAAAAATGGGTATGGAAACCTAAGCCTATTAGAATAAATTAGATTGAGACCAAAGATGGTCTATTTTTCATGATAGACATGAAGGAAAGTCAATATTTTTTGTTGACAACTTTTATTGACAACTCTAAAGAAAAGAATTAATTAAAGTATTCATTAAAATTCAAGAAGGATTATTACAAGTTAGATGAGATTATGGAGATATGGGACTCTCCAAATTTTTGGGACTTTTAGTCTCTTTATGTAAATGGGGTGTCTCTCTCTAAGCTTTAAGGAGACACTTTATAGAAAGAGGTAGCATGGTGGATGTTGGTTGGGTCTTGATTGATGTTTCAAGACCAAAAAAGTCATGATAAGATGTGTTGGTAATGTGTAATGGTTGTCTCTAGGTGTAAAAGAAGATTCAGAGGTGGATGTTGCCTAGAAAGAGGTTTGTTGACCCTATTTCTTTTTGGGATTCTAGGTTTTTAGGCTCTGCTAGAAATGTGGTTTACCTTGTGAACTAAAGTATGAATATTTTTAAAATATTGAATGGGACAAATTGGTTGTCAAATAATGATTCATATAGATCTGAAGGTTTATGGATTTCAAGTCATTCAAGTTTTTGTCAAGATGGAGGCCTAATTGGCTAATAGGTTTGTGAATGAAGTATATTACAGAAGATGATCTAGGTTATGAAAATTAGTATGATTGAGGGGGTATATGAGATTACTTGAGATATGTAGTTTCAAGTCTTCAAGGTGAGTCTACTAAAAGTTGTGGGCTCTGAAAGTTCTATGTAGGGCTACAAGGAGTCTAGACAAGCCAAGTAATGAAGATGTGATGTTTCTACTTAGTTTATCTAAAATATTAAGGAATGAGTGTTTTAAGAATATTTCTCAAGTTATTTTATATCATGTGTCCTATTTGGTGAGTGGCATGAAGTTTTGTTGGTGGTCCTTGTGATAACTTGAGATAGAAGGCTAGTAAGACTATATGGTGATTCTTCATGGTATATGAAGATATGAAGATGCTCAAGATATGTAATGGCTCAGATATTTTAAGAGGAATCCCTCTCAAATATTTCTTGGTGATTTTAATTATATTTTAGTATTTTTGTGTGTTCTTTCTTCATTGGTTATAGTGCTTGGTTGAGGAGAGTGTTGGTATGGAGTAAGAGGACATTATCAAGGCAATAAGAGGTAGGCTCAAGATAAGGGGGAGTTTTTATAATCCTTCTAAGGTGGTCCTATTCTATTGATGGTATTTTTAGGTCTTTATGAGTAGTTGGTTCCCACTTTATCATTGTGTCAAAGGGGGAGAAGATTCCTATTGTGATAGTGCTTAAAGAGAGAATGAAGGTGAACTATATATTATTTCATGATGGATGTTGACATCAATGATAAAGGGGTATATTATTGAAGATTTTTCAATAATGTCAAAGTGATGTCATGAAGGTGTCTAGGTGAGTAGATGCAATGTCTTGATAGTATAAGTGACAATGACAGTGTGTGCAATATGTTTATCCTAGTATGCTTGGTTAATCTTCAATTTTGGCATGGTTACAGATGTTTAGGGATGAGTATGGTGATTTAAAGATGTTCAAGGGGTTATATAAAAATTTAATAATGATTTGATTGCTTGTGTGTATGAGTGTTTTTCATCTGGCTGATCATTGTTTTCATCTAGACATTTTGGGTCTAGTGGCAGAAAATATGAGTAAGTAGTTTGATGACATCACCATTACGACATGTGGATGACTCAAGAGGATTTGGTCATATGGTTGTGATCAAAATTTTTCCTATATATTATGTTATAAAATTTTAGATCATGCACCAAAGTGCATCAATAGATATTCAAGTTCAAAGTTGGGCTCCTAAGAAGTTTGACAATGTTTTCCCATACTTAGCCAAATTTGCATGAGGCAAGAAAGAGTCGAGTAAGCAGTTTGGTGATGTCATTTATCACACATGTGAATTTTTAAAGATACTTTTATCATATGGGTTTATTTAATTTTTTTCATAGTTGACTTATGATAAAATTTAGATCATGCACCAAAATGCATCAAAAGATATGCATGTGGAAAGTTGGCCTTCTAGGAAATTCTTGACTTTATTGGCTCTATGATAAAAAAATTTGAGTGAGAATATTAATGGAATTATATCTCACTAATTAAAAGGTTTCAAGAGTATTTTGTCATATGTTTGGATTCTCATATGTGAGGAGATCATATGGTCCAAATTTTAGAACATGCACTTGATTGAAGCAAAAGATATGGAGGTAAAAAGTTGACCTTAAAGACAGATTGCAAAGGTTTCCATATTTAGTCATTTTTCACAAGTTAAATTTTTGGCAACATCAATGAAGTGTGTTTCTCTAAGAAGTCAGGAAGTAGCAAGATGGTTCCAAATGTTTAATGTTTAATGTTGAGTAGAGATAAAGATTGAGCTTCTATCAAGGATCAACAGTGAGTGAGTGATCATATAGATAGAGGTCAATAGTGCACTTTAAATTCAAGAGGTCAAAGTGATAGTTGTCTAGCATAGTTAAAACTAGGACAATCTTGAAGATATTGACGGAGCACATGAGGTCAAAGTTGTCAGATTACATGAGATGAGGTCAACTATTTGAAGATTAATGTTTGGGTATTGGTAAACTATGCATTAAATTTTAGAGAAGATTGATGGTGTATATTAAATTTAAGAAGTGAGGACATGATATGTGAGCATAGTGTTTGAGGTTTAACTATGACCATTTGATTTTGAATATTTGAATTTGAAAAGGAAAATTTAGTGATATATATTTTGGGTATATCTTTCTATCTATGTAGAATCTGTTTATGGTGTAAAAATCAAACTTTTAGAGGACTCCAAGCTGAATCTATAAATATAGATTTGAATATTTGAAAGTGTGTAGAGACATAGTTATGAATTTTTAAAGTTGATCATGTGTTCATGTGTATTCTGCAAGTAACCCAAGAAGATTATTCAAGCTTGTTTTGATATCTCTTGATGTCTAAGAAATTGGAAAGTATTATGGACTTTGTCTACATTATGAAGGTTTGACCAATTGATATTATGTATGTATAAAGATGTAGAAGTTGACTGTGTTTTTTGAATGCACTGGTAGTTTGAGTGACCATCTTGTAGAGGTAAGGTGAAGGTGTTCTAAGTATATTTGAAGAAGTAAATGATCATGGAGATGTTTTATAAGTCTCTAAGGCTTATTAAAAGGAATTGGTTTTAATGATATACCTTAGATTAGATATGGAAAGTCAAAATAGTTTGACTATATTTTGACTATATATGACCAGTTTGAGTGGTCATTTTGTGTATATTGTTTTGAGTACTTAGAACATTTGTTTATGTGTCTAAAGAACATGGAGGTATAGATAAGGTTATGAAGGTTTCAACCATGTTATCTAATCATATGGCTATGTGAAATTTTTGAGTATTTGGTTTAGAAGTTTGAGATTGTGTTTTTTGTGTATGAAGAACTAAAGAGCTAGGAGACCTAATTGCTATGTCCAAATGTGGAGTTAGTGTTCCAATTGGCATGGAACCATGTAGGAGTGAGAAAGGGGCCATTAGAGATATGTTTAAAATATTATGATCATTGATAAAGGATGAAGGTGGTCCAAGTAGTCTCACATGTAACATGTGAATATGAAGGCCTAATGGTTTTAGGTCTCACCAAGACCTAATGGTGGTTTAGGTGTAATGAGGCATTGGCTGATCTATGGAGTATGTGGTTCTTACATGTAACATGTATGAGGAACTATTTTAAATGTGGAACAAGTGTGGTAAGTAACTTGGACAACCAAAATGGGTTATACCAAGAGCATGGTATAAGTATAAGATCTATTTGGCTTGTTTGTTCTAGTTATGTGGATGAAAAACCAACTAAATGAGAAAACATTTGAAAGATAAGGTGTAGGTTAGTGAGTACTAATAGAGAGTGAAGAGGATTAGACATTTTTGTATAATTAAGGTGATGAATGTGATCACATAGGTCATTAGACCTAATAATCCATTTCACATTGATATAGGTCATTCCAATGAAACATGTCTGAGGCTTACAAAATTTGCCATTTATTTTATGCTAAGTGATTCATTTAATCATGATGCCATGATTAAAATAAATCATCATGATTATTTTAATACTTCTCAAAATAAAAAATATTCTAAATCTTCTTCCTCTAACAATATAAAAAAATTATCTACATCCAATCCTCAGCAATAAAATAAGGATACTTATGCGATTAACATTGATTATGATCAATACTACACTAAATCCTGATAAATGAATGTTATTTAAGTCAATTATCAATGAAAATCAGCCTACAAATATCCCATTATAAATGAAAATAAATCATCCCTTGAAGATCAACTTCTCAAAGATACTACTACCATTCAATTACCTTTAGAAATCAATGAGGAACTACTTCCTCAATCCAAACCTCCAACTACTTCTCTTCCTACTAAACATATGTTACCTTCAAAGCCTTGTGTTATTTCTTCCTCTTCAAAAACTCATTGTAAATTCTTAGAGTAACTTAACTCTATGCCTTTAAAAATCCCTCTCATGGAGTTAGTTTACAATTCTCCCTATCATCGTAAATTCCTAATGCAGAAAATCCAACAAATTGAAGAACCATCTTCCTTAGAAGAGGAAAAACCTTCTCATGAGCCTTAACCAATAGAAGTTCATACCATTGAATCTATTTGTCCTTATTAAAAACCTTCCATATAATTCCTTGAAGAGGATATGATCAATGATTAAATTATCTTTTGAGTCAATGATCCACCTCTCTTTATCAAAATAGCCATTAATACCACCCTTATTCATAAAGTATTAGTAGATAAATGGTTGGGAATTAATTTAAAATCCATTTTGAATTACATCTCACCTTTGATGAAACTAATAATAAAAAATCATATGAAGTGTTAGTCTTTGGCATGAGAAAGGCACTTGACTTAGATATTCCATATTTGCATGCCTTGGGAGACTCCTAACTCATCTACCATGAGGTTAACAATGATTACTAATGTAAAAGTGAAAATATTATAATTTATCATCAAATGGATACTACCCTCACCAAATAATTTACCTCTTTTACGATTGAGCCCATTCTAAGAGATTAGAACTCTATTACAGACTCTTTAGCTTCTTTGACATCCTTATTTCATCTGCATCAACTTTTTAATGATTATTAGTTTCTTATTCAAATAAAAATGTCCCCATCTTCCATCCAACCACAAGATTCACTTATCTATCATATCAAGTCTATGACCATTCAAAAAATCCCATGGTATAAATACATTATCCAATTCATCAAACATCAAACTTATCCTTTAGACATAAATTATCATGAAAAGACTATAATTCATAAACAAGCTTTTAAATATGTCTTTCGATATAACACACTTTATTATCATAATATAAAAGGTACCCTACTCCTTTGTGTAATTAAATAATAGGTTCCTCCTCTCCTTAAACAAGTACATGTGGGAATTTTTAGTGGTCACTATAACATACATGTTATACTATGCAAATGCTTAAGTTAAGGTATTGTTGGCCTACTCTTGAAAAAGTAGCTATTACATTTGCTAAAAAGTGTAGTCCTTGCAACTCCATGATGATCTAATCCATTAAACACCATATGATCTCTAAACTATGGAATCTTCTTGGCCATTCTCCATGTGGGTTTTATATCTCATCAACAAACTACCTTGATCATAAGATGTGCATGTTTTTGTCATCATGACTATTGAATATTTTACTAAAAGGTTAGAATCCATGCCTCTCATCAACATCACAAGAAATACTATTTCCAAATTTATCCTTAACCAAATCATTTATCATTTTGAATTTACCCATACTATCATTTTTGATAATGGAAATAATTTCAAGCATAAGTACGTGAAGTAGTTATGTGCTAAATTTAGAATATCCCATAAATTTTCCACCCCTTATCATCCTTAATGCAATGGTTCTACTAAGGCCAAAAATTAAATTATCAATAAAATCCTTTAAAAAACCATCCATGAAACTCTCATGGATTCACATCTTCATTTATATCCTATACTTTGGGCCTATCGTACTAGCATATGTACTGTCACTAGGGCAAAACCATTATTTCTAGCATATGGTTCAGAGTCTACCTTAGCATTAAAAGTTGAGATTCCCTCCTTACGTATATCTCTTCATGGTGTCATTCCCTATAATTAATTACACTAATCTCACCTTCATTCCCTTGATCTTATTTATCAACACCATTTAGCCACTCTACAACATAATCACCAATACAAGGCTTGTATTGCTTAGTAACATAACAAAGAGGTTAAATTTTGCACTTTTAATGTCCATTCACTAGTCCTTAAATTAGACTATACCAATGATAAAGAAGGTAAATACATATAAAAATGGTGGATCCCTTATTAGTGAAAGATAATCTTGTTCTTAACACCTATCTCTTCAAAACTAATGAAGTCCATGTTTTCAAATAGCCCACTAATGTGCAATTCTTGAAGAAATACTTTACCTATATATTTTACTTCTTATCATATTTATATATGCTATACTAATAATTCTTTTTGTAGGATCTCTACATGGGTCTCATCCTCTACCATAATCTCTTATTACACAAACCTTAGTTCCTTTTATTGGTCCCTTGGTTTCTTTCTCTCATGAGTTGCATTATAATACCATGGATAGGACCTGGTCTTCCTCATGAATTCCTTTTTATTTCTATTGACTTGTTATCTTCCAATTCTTTTTTCACCCTTTTGGGTTTTATATTTTGTGATTTATAGTGTAAGACCATGGATATGACCAGGCCTTCCTAAAAACTACCATTTTTTCCATTTTATTTTCACATGCTTTGTTCACTCTCTTGACTTTCTCTTTTGTGAGTTACAGTGTAAGACCATGGACAGGACAAAGCCCTCCTCACAAATACCATTTTTTCCTTAATTTTACCCACTTGGGTTTCTCTTTTATTATTTTTAGTTGAAGATCATGGATATGACTAGGCTCTCGTCATAAAGTCACCATATTATTTTCAAACATCTTTGCTAAGCCAAGCGTTTCTTTTTTAGAATGTTAAGAAATGGCTACAAATTTATGATCCCATATTCTCAGCTTTAGTTTTTTGTCTATTTTGTAGATAAAACTTGTAAAATAAACTTATTTAGCATGTTTCCTTACACTTACAACATTATTATAATAAATAATCATACTTACATTTCATTGTATCCCTTTTCACCATGATCACATTTTTTGTGATTTGAAGTAGTTCAAATTATTTCATGTTCAGTCCTCTTTATTTATTTTCCTTTCATTCCACTTTGGATAAAACAAGGTCAAAGTCAAGATATAAATTGTATTTCTCATGAAATAACAAGACTCTTAGACACCATACTCTATAAGTTCTCTTTCTCAATAACCAAGCCCAAAGTTTTCAATTGATAGTCATCTTTATCACCTATTTCTGGTTCCCAAAATCTGTATAGAGGAGGAATATAAAAAGACACCAAAGTTTAAAAGATAAATCATATAAAATAAAAGTTAATGATTAAAAGTTAACATAAAAAGTCAAAATTCAAAATCACGCCAAAATAAATTATTCATAGCACATCTCTTATCTCTAACCAAAGATAAAACTCCAAAGTTGGCCTTGTGATAGAGCGGAGGTCCATTGGGGTGTGGTAGGATAGTAGATTGGGATAAGAGAATTCAAAATAATCTATGATGCTACCTACTTTCTCATGTAAGTACCCAATATTCATAGTAGATTGATGGATTTATAAGGGGTCCTGAGGAAAGGGGAACACATTATGGGAAGGTAGGTCCATTTTAATTTTCATGCATATATCCTTCATGGGATGATATTCATACTTAATTTGGTGACCCACAATTTAAGTGGTTTGGAAAAGTTCTTTAGAGTCCTTAATGCCAAATTCCTCTTTTAATGACAAACCTAATTTAAGTGTCTTAAATTTGATAAAGAGTCTCTCTACTTTGATTTTTCCTCCATTTTACCCACCACCCATTTCATTTCCCCCTTGATAGGCAAGTTTGATTCTAAATTTATTTCCCCACATCTATATTCCTTATTCTTCACATCTTAAAACATGTGAGCACTAATTTATTTCAGTTTTATCTATATTTAGAATTAAAAAATATACTTGAGTGACTATAGATTACCTTATTTATACCATTGTTTTACATTTCTAGAATTGCATTGGTTTATTTGAAAATTTACATTGATATATTTCCTTTTTTTAGACAACTGCATTTGTTTCTATATTCTATTTCTATATTTTTATTGTAGTTTTTTTGGACACCTTCATCCATTTTTATTTTCATGTACTTTTTCCATGTTAGGTGAGGTTGGCTTGTTACTTATCACTCACTAATGGTGTTTTCACTTTTATGCACTCTTCACAGTAGATTGATGGATCTGTAAGGGGTCCTGAGGAAAGGGGAACACATTATGGGAAGGTAGGTCAATTTTAATTTTCATTCATATATCCTTCATGGGATGATATTCATACTTAATTTGGTAACCCACAATTTATGTGGTTTGGAAAATTTCTTCAAATTCCTTAATGCCAAAATTCCTCTTGTTATGAAAAACCTAATTTAAGTGTCTTGAATTTGATAAAGTGTCTCTCTACCTTGATTTTTCCTCCATTTTACCCACCACCCATTTTATTTCCCCCTTGATAGGTAAGTTTGATTCTAAATTTGTTTCCCCACATCTATATTCCTTATTCTTCATGTCTTAAAACATGTGAGCACTAATTTATTTCAGTTTTATCTATCTTTATAATAAAACAATATACTTGAGTGACTATGGATTACTTTATTTATACCATTGTTTTACATTTCTAGAATTGCATTGGTTTATTTGAAAATTTTCCATTGATATATTTCATTTGTTTAGACAACTATATTTGTTTCTATATTTTTGTTATACTTTTTTTTTGGACACCTGCATCCATTTCTATTTTCATGTACTTTTTCCATGTTGGGTGAGGTTGTCTTGTTACTTATCACTCACTAATGTTGTTTTCTCTTTTATGCACTTTTTCCCATTGATGATTGAGTAAGAATTGGTACTGCTCACTCATCAATGTTATTTTATCATTGGTTGTCCATCTTTATTTAATTATGGATTGTTACTACTTTTAGGTTGATGTTTGGTTACCATTTTAAATTGTATCCTAAGTTTTAATTGGTTTGTTTTCCTTTCTTGATTAAGGTTTACTTGTTTGAGTTCTTCGATGATTTAGTAGCTTTGGCTTTTTGGTTACCCAATTTTCTCTAAAAGTTGACTTGGTCATGTGGTCCTAACTTAGAATTTATCACCACAAGCTAAAAAATTTATAATTACATCATGACAATATCATTTTAGTTATATTGGCTTTATTTCATTTGTTTATTTTTGCTCTTTAATTTTTTATCCTTGGGTTTGTCCAAAGTAGTCTCTATGCCCTCCATGATCAAACTACAAACACAGTAGACAACCATCTAATAATAAAGGTAAGACAAGGTATTCATTCATTAATTTTATTTATGTTATTTCCATTTCATTCATTTACTTTTATTTATTTTATGCTTTAAAATACTATAATTTATTTAGTTTCAGCATTGTGTGTTACTATGTTCTTTTTTTGAAGTACCATCCCATGTTGCACTTAAGTGACATGTGATGAGCTTAGAGTGGGGAATATATATACACACATAATATTTTAAAAATTTATCAATTAATAATGATTTATCTCTTGCAATAACCTATTGAGTCTCAATCTTTCTAAGTGTATGATTTAAAGGGTGGGTAGACCATTAGTGATTTGTAGGATTGTTATCCCCTATACCACCACTTGAAATCTACACAAACCTATCATAGACACTTCCATAATTTGTGCCTCCTCTCTTACAAACTCCTATAATTAATTCACCACCTTACTTATCCCCTACCTAAGCTTAAAATCCTTTTTGGCATTTATTGAACAATGTCAACCTAGGCCAACCTTGTATTCTAATTGATATTTGCATGTTATGGTTCTAGGTCTGCCTTGGCTGACCTAAACTAGGACCTAGCTTATTTTTATCAAATAATGATACAGATTCAAATTAGGGTGACCATTTTAGGTAAACATTTGAAAAGATGTAGGGTTAGACTCAACTATATATACACATTCATTTCTCCATTTCTTAGAGAGGCACCAAGTTAATTATTCATTTGTGCTTCTTTGCAATCTACTCTTTGAACATTATACCTAAAGAGTTATTGATTAGGGTTTATAATTGGAGAATAATATTGTCTTATGTAAAATTCTTGGATATTTAGGCCTATCTTAGTGATCCTTACAAACCACAACAACCTCTTGTGAATCACCTTTTGCTAAGGGAGAGATTGAGTCTCGATAGGTTCATCTTCAAGGTAAGTATTTATAACTTTACTTCTCTAATTTAGTATATACTATTATCATAAGTAATGGATTTCAAATACGTTACTCTCTCCATACATTAGTGTTATATCTATACATAATTAAAATTATTCTATACATGTCTATATTTTATGTTTATTACCCCACTTTGTGCCACAAGCTTTGGTAAGCACCAGATTAAATTTTAATTTACTTTGATATACTTAGTGGATATGAAAACATAGGACCTAGATAGGGTTATTGCATAGTGTTTCTTGACTAGAGGCTTTGGAACCCTCTCTAGTGACGTTTTTGTGGTAAGAGCCCCCTTAATTAGATCTAACAGATCCATCTTGGTCATGACCTCGAATATATATTATATCAATAAATGTAAGTATAAGTAGGTTTTATCTTCTCTGATCTAATATTTATTAATAGGTTAGTTGCATTTTACTTTGTATATAGACACCTTCTCTACTACTTATAAACACTTATTTGAGATCTGCAATCATTTGAAGTTTTCAATAGTAAAAATGAGAATGATAACCCTATAGGTCTTTTATAGATAAGATTTTTTTTTAAATCAACTACCCCTCCATGCCACCATCCATCACTTTAATAATTAATTCCTAAAATAACATGACACAATGTCCATTTGACACACTTTCCATTTATGCCACTACATCAATAAATGACCCCATCCTATCATTTCTTTGAAAGTTGTTGCACCTTTCTCATAATGCATGTCAGTTGTAAAAAAAATTCAAATTTCCATTTTAATTTGTGAGAACTACCTTTTCATTTTAACCATTTTATAACGGTGTCTCCTTTGTCATCTTCATCCCACATTCATGGGTCACACATCACCTCTCACACGTATCCTTGTCCTGTTAGATTTTTTTGATCATGCATGATTCTTCCCAACTTTTTATGTACATGGTTTATATTAATTAGTTTATCCATATTCAAACTTACCCCACACTAAAATATGTGTATGGTCCTCGACATAACCTAGTGAGATTCATTTGTTTAGAAGGTAATAATGATAAATGGTAGAGTTCCAAATATAATAGATCACCAAATGTGTTAAAATTAACATAAAAAAAGGAATAAAACTAATGCCATGTTTATTTAAAAACAAAACTAAGTCCTTATCTAAAATATTGGTATATGCCTTATTTACGAAGCTTAAAAGTGTTACATAGAATGGTAGGGATGAAGTTGACTACCATTAAAATGGATTAGAAAGAGTTGGCCATCTAAAATTTTAAACTTACATGCACCCATTGGGAAGATATTATGAATAATAAATATATCATTCCCTCATATCCATAGTTTTCCTAGATGGCACATAAAATTTGAATCATAGACCAATACATGCATACTAGGATGAAAAACTTTTGTTTTGATATGTCAGTCATGCCAGGATTTTTGTTTTTGTTTGTCAACCCCTTGACATGAGTGTGTGAGAATGCATGTTTCATCTAACTAAATTAAATCATCTATTCAAGCCTTTATGTTTTATTCTTTTTCTAAACTACCAATGAGCACAATACACAAAAAAAGTACAAGGAATTTCATTAGTAAGACTAATCTAGTGCTAGAGATAAGGTTAAAGGGAGTACTTTTGTTAAAATTTTTATATGTAGTTTAGTAAGCCCATAAGACTATTGAAACATGATCATCCAAATTAGTATGATCAATTTTATAAATCATAGTTAGTGTATTACCAATGACTTTGTTGAAGGATTTGACTATACCATTGGCTTGAGGATGATATGATGTGGTCTTATGGTGTGCAATAATGAACTAATATAAAAGGATGTGCATTATTGAATTGATAAAGTCATTTCCATGAACACTATTTAGACTAAATGGTCATCCATATCTTGTGATGATATGTTCACATATAAATCTAGTAGTAGTACAATCCCATGTGGTTGATGCTTCAATCCATCTTATGAGATAATCCATGATATTAATGATATAGCATGTACTAGTCCATCTTGTAGAAAGTTGAATGGGGAAAACAAAATAAATAACCAATTTTTTAAATAGTTCATGATTAAACACTAGATGAAGGGGCATGGCATTCTAAAATTTAGTTTACCTACATGTTGACAAACATCACATTGATTTGTATAGGATTTGGCATCCTTGAATAATGTGAGCCACCATAACCTAGCTAGTAGAACCTTTTTTTATTGTGTCACCATCATAATATCCTAAAAAACCCTTATATACTTCTTGATTTACTTCAATGTGATCATGCTATAGTACACACATTTGTAATACCTTATCACATCCCAACTTGTAAAGGTCTCCTCCAATAAGTTGGATGAGTGTAGTGTGAATAGTCAGTTGATCCTTTTCTTAGGTACTAAGTTGGTTTGGAATTAATCCTATTGTGAGAAAAATAGAAATTCATTACAATTATTCATGGGCATGAACATTACTTGGAAGATTTTAACATCAGGTAAATCATCTTCTATTGTGTGCACTAGTTCACCATATTGAATGTGTAAGAGGTAGTCTGGGCCAATTTTTTTATTAGTATCATGACCATAAAGAATTAAAACTCATGAAATAGGACAATCCCTTAGAAAATGCATCTATGTAACACTAGATTATTAACTAAATACTTAAGCACTTTATGATTTATATAGAAGATAAATGGACTGGCCAAGAAGTGTTGGTGAAAATTTTAGAGCACATAAACCATGAAGAGGGCCTCATAGTCTATAGTAGAATAGTTTATTTTAACTGGTGTGAGCTTATAACTAGAAAAGTAAGCGGGATGATCAAGGTTTCCTTCATAAGTTATGCAATGATAGAACCCACTTCAATGCATGAACCATTGACATGAACATGAACTGGCTGCATCTTGTTTGGGAATTAGAGAATAAGTGTAGTCATTAGTTTTTCCTTTAGAGCCTCAAATGTTTTCTAGTCTGTAGTAGTCCATAGGAATAGGCCATTTTATTTGATTAATTCTTTAATTAGATCTACTATGTTACCATAAACCCAAATTAACTTACTACAATATCTAGTGTAACCCAAGAAGGTATAAACATCAAATTGATTGGTTAGAGTTGGAAGTTAGACAATGACCTTAATCTTGGTTAGATCCACTAGTAATCCATCCCAATAAATGATGTGTCCCAACAAAAATCTAAATGACATGTAAAATTTACACTTTTTAAAATCTAAGGTGATCTAAATTTGATGACAACACTCAAACATGAGGAATAAATTATCATAGTGGTCATGCACTAAACCATACATAGTCCAGCCATCAAGGTACACTTGAAGTAAATTGTGGATGAAATAATTGAATGCTTCCACTAAAATGTATGAGAACATTGTTGGTGCACTATTTAAGCCAAAAAACATAATATTATATGTAAAATAACCCCATTAAGTTTCAAAGGTTTTTTTTCCCTTGTCTTCCTCAACAATTTTCACTTGGTGATAGATGGAAAAGCCATCAGTGAAAGTGTAGACCTCACATCTAGATATACCTTCCAAAATTTCCTAAATGAATGGTATTGGGAAAGGGTTAGTGACACACATAACATTGAGTTTCCTATAATCCATACAAATGTGAATTATAACATCTTTTTTGATGTTGATCACCATAGGAATAACCCACTCAGATTCATCTATGAGAGTAACAACTCTATAATGAAACATACTATCAATTTATTTTTTAACTCTAGCATGTAGATTGGGTTTCATTTGATATAGTCATTTCCTCAGCAGTCGATCACCTTCAACCAAATTGATATTCATATTTCCCAATGATAAAATCACTCCCTTTATTTCTATGTAGTTACATGGTAAAATGTCTTGATATTCTTACAGGATTTCAATTTTTTTGGTTAACTCAATATCATACCAATAATTGCCCATAATGGTTATTTTAAGTGCATCTTTCATCCCTATATTATGTTGAACCATTTGGAATGTTACAAAATATGTTTTCTACTTAGACTAGATCATATGCTTCTTGAGCTCATTGGTAATAATCAATACTTGTAGTGTCTAAAATGGACTACACATCTTCCCATTGTAATATTCTATTTGGAGTAGGATCCACATGTTTATTCCCTTAGGCAGTGATGCTATAATAATGTTGAGATCCTCATTAATGTTGATGGTTTACACAAAGGGAGGCCCTTGGTCATTATTTAGAGGGATGACCATGCATTAAGTGTCAATATTAAATATAATATAACATTTATTGAAATGTAGGTCAACATTGTTAACATAGCACCAAGGTCTACCCAAGAGAGTAAAAAAGTCATCAACTTCAACAAGCTTTATCACTTCAAATTCACCCATAAACATGAAACCCAAGATGTTAATTATGGAATCTTTAAGAATGCCCATACATAATGTGTGAGTCTTATTGGCCATAAATACAATATGTGGGGAAGGTTTCAAAGTGGGTTTCCAAATTTTTCCCAAGCATCCTTTATTAGAACATTAACCTCCATGATAGTGCCCATTAGTATATCATCGATCATCCAGCCATCAATAGATGAATTTAAAAGGACCTCTTTGTCACATTATTCATTTTTTTGGACATGAGTTTCTTATCTATGGAAATGGTTTAAATGAGAATCCTTAGAAGACTTTGTCATATATTGTTTCAATAAATTGTTGAGGGGGTATGATGTCTTCATTATGGAATAACTTTCATAACTCATGAGATTAATCATGAACTGAGTTCATGGGTATTGTAACTTTTTGCATCTCGATACACATGGTAGCATCCTTGTCTTTCAAGTACTCAGTTTATCCTTAAAACTCTTGTACCAAGGCATTTATTTCATGAAACACCTCTTTCTAATGTTGGGAATTTGGATAGCGTTGTGCATGAGGTTCTTCATATTGAACCTTTTCAGCATGTAGATTTGAAATAATAAATTAAGAATGAATGCCACTTAGAGTAGTGATATCAATATTGGGTCTAACTATTAGTGGTAGGGCACATTTTCCACTAATTAGTTAGATTTTTATCAAAACATATCATTCCATTACCCTTATCATTTAATTATTTGGTAATAACAATATATAATTATAGGAATTCCTCTAGTCGATGCTCATTTTTACAAAAGGCACAAATAGGGTAGACTGTGTAATTACACTAGTAGTGGTACAAATATCCATACTTATAACATGATATAGGTGGAAAGAGACCACCTCCTCATCCATTTCCATGCCCTTGACATTTTAAAGATCAATCCCATTAGTTTTTTGTGTGTTATCTATAAAATCTTGGTGAGTAACTCATGCACATGATTCATGAATCTCATCAATTACCCAATAGTCATTAGTATCATGGGTAATGCATCACATATATTAAAATATAGTGACATTTTGGCTTGGGTAGCACACTAAATCAAATGATAAATTTTTACATCATGGTATTCCTTATAGATTTCATAAGACTATTTTTACATGGAATAAACATTCCTTCATAGACAATTATTCCTGTTATGACCCTCTACTTCACAGTCAACACACCATGGGCTATTGTGAGTGTCATGAGAATTATTTTCCATAAGTTTATCCATTTGATAATTAATATCATCAATTTTTGCCTCTACAAATGGGATTATTACCATTTATATACTTCCCATAGATTCATCATAGAGGGTAGCTACCAATTCCTCATGTTGATTAATAAAAGTATTGTGGGATAAGGCTCATTGAAAAGGAAGTAATATACCTCCTACAAACCACTGAGCATGTTGCATTGGATTGATTTAAAATGATAAATTGGAAAGAAGTGTTTTTAATTGAACATCATATTTACACATTATCTTAGTGATATCTTGATTAATATTTTTTAAATTAGCAATACTTTTTTGCTCAAACTCAGGAATGTCAAATTCTTGAAGAAAAGTAGTTTTCAATAACTCATAGTTTACAATAGATTGTTGAGGATAAAACATTATATACCATTTATGTGCATGACCCAATAGATCAGTAGAAAAATAATTTTCCCACTCAGTAGAAATTATGCCCCATGATAACAAAATGAGTTAAACTTGTGAACATGTTTAGCTAAATTCTCAACACCTCAATACTCAGGAAGATGAAGTGTCATCCCATAGTAAACTATAGGTACACTAGGTGGTTGTATTGGACCTTATGGTGTTGTTCCTCAAATTCATATGGAAACCTATGTCATAGGTCCATTAATTCATCCTGAGCCACCTCCTAATCCTCTTACACCTCTAGTAAAACCACCACCATTGGAATAATAGGAGCACCTTAAACATTGGGTGCTAATAGAGATTGATTAGTTGGAGTTGGTCCTATATTTTTCACACTAATTATATTAAATCCACCTAGCATTCCAAAGTTATACATATTTATTAACTACATTAGAAATGTAAATGTTAATGGTAAATGTAGTTGGCCTTATTGTAAAATGCAACTTTGAACTTTTACTCCTAAAGTCTCTTCTACAGATTCGGTTTTAGACTCCACACTATGACTATCCCAATATATTAAAATAATTTTTTCAAACTCATATGCATGATCATGCACTATAGTGAGGGAATTAGGCCTAATCAGATTGGGTTCCAATATCACCAATACTTGTCTTATATCTTCTACACATACCTATGCCAATTAAAGATGTAGGTCTATGGTTAGGGAGTACTCACTATACCTATCTGCCTTCTTATAGATTCTCATGGTACTTCCAAGATCCTCTCATTTTCCCTTGGGATCATTACCTATCATGGAATTATGGTTGGCCTCATCATACTTACACTTATGTAGTTCTTCCTAACTAACTTCCATGTTGAAATACCAATCCTATACCAATGTATACCCCTTAATTTCCACACCAATTACAATGCTCATGATTGAGTGTTTTAACCATCCATGGGGAAGTTCTCAAGTCTAGGGTCAACCATAAATTTCTTAATTTCTATGGGAAACTATCTTAGATACCTTCTATGTGATTCCATTAGTAAATTGAATTATGCTTCCTCCAGAAAAGAATATGTAGACATAACGTATTCTAATATATATTTATTTAGTGTTCTTTTCCACCAAAATTCCATCACATGTATGCAAGTAGTTTTCAACTTTTCCAAGGCTATCTAACACTCTACTAACTATGGATATTTCCATCCATAATTTCACGAGTAGTCTTGTGTGTATGCTGAAAGTGAAGCATAAAAATGGATGGGTAGGTCTACAAACAAGGTTTCATATAAAGAATCATATAGATGTTGCTATACCCATTATCACACAAAAACTCCTAGTTTGATATATTGAATCACAAATTTATATTTTACTATGCCAATCCAATACTTGACATTTTCCAAAGAGAGCCACTCAAGATTCTTTTTACCCTCACACTAATAATTACAATGGGTCCTCACAATGGAACCAAAATGTTGGGCATTATCCTTACTTTTTATTGATTAAATATTATTCACATGCCTAAAGAAAATGAGGAAGCCAATAAGCTAGTGCATCAGCATATCACACCAGTAGTGACCTTGTGCACTCACCTAAAGCATGTATATAAGATTGGTTCCCATTAATTCTACCATGTGGTGGTGGATAAACTTAACTCTCTATCTACACTTAGGCACTTTTGATAGTTATATTTAGTTCTCATTACTATAAACATCATATTATGGCTAACCATGTTATTCACCCCATACATTCCAAATACTTATAATTATCACCATAAAAATAGATTGACACATATTTTAGAATTTGTAGATAAAAATAGTGATTCCATTGATTTAATTTGAAAATTATAGTCACTCATACACCATAGCTTACTAATGAACAATAGAAGATTACAAGTATAATTTAATAGCATTTCCTCACTATTTTTCTCCCTCCATCTCTTTTCTAAATAAAAATTAGGGGTATGTATACATGACCCAACCCCTCTCCTTAGGTTAAATCATTAATACAATAGTGATGACTAGCCAAAGACTATTTAAAAAAAGTCATGTTGAGTGATTAAAATAAAATCATTTTGACTTAGGCCCAACAACCCCTATATATCTCCATTCGATATATCCATGCTCATGCTCTTATTCTCTCATGAACAAATGACATATTCATGCTTGACTAATCTCATCTAATGATTTTTCAAGCTATTTCTTAACCGTCTCTACTTTTTGCACCCTTGTCTAAGTCTTGTGCTTTTGAAATCTTGCATCTATTGTTTCTCCTTGTTTTTTGTATCCTTTTTATCTACAACTCACTTTTTTGTGCGAAGGTCCTTTGAAACTTTCTCTTCCATGCCTTTCTCTTCCATGTTAAGGTCCTTTGTGCCATTATTGCACCCTTGCTCTTCTTCAATATGTATCTAAAACCCTTAGAATATATAAATATAAAACTTAGGGTCCAAAACATCTTTTCTAATCATATTATTGGATAATATCACACATACATCACCAAATAATTATATCTCACAAACTACCAAAATATTGCATCTAATCACTAAAACTCATTATATAATCTTGGTATTGTAGGGATATATCTCTTAACATTATGTGTTAAACATGTTATCTTTATGTTCATGTGAGTATCTCTACATCATTTCACTAGCCAACAAGTATCCTATTTTTACCTTTACCTCATCTTTACATGATTTCTCTCATCACATATGTCTTATGTGGCCTTCCCCTCTCAATAATGGAAGCACTTAAAACTATGGACTATTGGCATATATGTTGGTGTGTGTCATATTCACACTTTATGTGATTTCCACCTTAGGTATATTTTCCATCAAGGTGAAATATATTATGTACACCACTTAATTAATATGCACATTGTATTTGGTAGTTATCCTCACATTTGTGAGAAGGGTTAGGTGTACCTAAAGAATGCTTCCACATTTCACAT
>JARHVA010001952.1:2847500-2850000 GCA_037957365.1 Torreya grandis
AGAGGGTTTCCAACATATATTATGTGTTCTTGTATTTCATGTTTATGTGGATAGTTGCTTATGCTTACTAGATCTATTTGTTTGTTTGAATGGTTCATGATTAATTAAGTGTAATTGAAAGAAAGGTTTTGAAGTATGATTCACCCCCATCTTAGTTAATTTTATTCCAATAATTATTAATATATCAGATTATTTGAATCAAGCCTAACAACCTAAAGGATATCCTAGAAACAAGGATGGATAGTAGTCAAGTTCAAGGATGTTTCTCTACTGGTAAGGCTTAGTTATTCAATGAGATTAATTATGAATTTTGGAACATTATAATGAGGACATATATAATTTAAATAGGCCATGCAATATGATATTCATTTGTGAATGGATACACTCCACCTCCTACACCACTAACTGATGTAGTAGGCAAGAAAGAAAGTGAAAGTAATTTTAAGGCAATGAATGTCATTTTATGTGGCCTATAATAGGTATCATTTGTGAAGGTAATGCATTTTGAGTCAGCCAAGGTGATATGGGATAAGTTTAAAACTATATATGAAGGAGATACTAAGTTGAATATGGCTAAATTATATACTCATAGAAGGTAGTTTAAAAGTCTAAGTATGAAGGAATATGAGATCACTACATCTTACATGTTAAGGGTTGATGAAGTTGTCAATTTCATCAAAGGTCTCAGAGAAGAAGTGAAATATTCTATACTTTTACAAAATGTTTTGAGATCCCTAAATTCTAAATTTTATTCAAAGGTGTCTGCACTAGAAGAAATGCAATATCTAGACACACTTCAAATCAATGGGCTTCATGGCATCTTGACTTCCTATGAGATGAGAATAAATGATGGAAAACCTTATAAGAAAGAAGTAACAATCAAATCTAAGAATATGTTAAAATTTGAGAAGGTCAATGATGAGGTATGTTCATATATTGATGATGATGGATTGATAACCATGTTTTCTAGGAAATTTAATATTGGATTACAAGGGTAATTTGCCTTTCAAATGCTTCAACTATGCTAAGATTGGTCACTTTGAATCTACGTGTCTTAATAAGGATAAGACTAGGAATGATGAACATCATGGAGATGATAAGAAGGTCTATAATCTTGACAAAATAAATATTTTAGGAAGTATTAAGGCAATAAAGGGTCATTCAAGAATAAGAGAAGTTTATATACCAAAGAAGATAATAGCTCATATGATGTAAGTGACACAAGTACATCTGATAGTGATGATGATAATAATGATCATGACAATAATGAAACTTTATTCATGTCTATAAAAATAGACAATGAGGGTTGCTCAAAATGGAAAGGAATTATTAATGATGAAGAATCAAATGAAGAAGAGGATAAAGTAAACCTTGAGGCATAATTGGTGAGTGATCTAGAGGAGTTGAAGTTCTAAATAAGGAAGAATCAAAATCTAACATCATTAGTTAAGGACTATGAAGAAAATATTAGTTTGTTTGAAGATAAACTAAATAATATATCTAAGGAGCATGATGAGATGATCAATCAAATTGAAACTCAAATGGAGATAGTCACTACTATACTAAAGGCTAAGGAAGAATAATGCACCAAGTAGGAATTAGAAATAAAGTCCTTAAGGTCAGAATTGGATCAAGAAACTAACAAGATGAAGACCTATGAGAAGTTTGAAAAGAGCATTGAGGCTCTAGATGATATTTTGAGTAGTTAAAAATCTACTAATGATAAGGTAGGTCTTGGTTTCAAAGTAGATCAAAAGGAGAACAAAGAGAATGCTAATGTGAACAAGAAGGTCAACCTTAAGAACATTATGAAGAAAAATTATATTAGATAACCCAATTCCATAAGGTATGGAGATTCATTCAATGGATATTATTTCTCATGTAGTCAGTTTGGTCATAGAGCAAGATAATGTAGAAGATCCTCTAAGAATGAGTACTCATGGGACTATGGAAGGATTCATAGTCCACATAGTTAAGATATATGAGTGATATTATTTTTTATAATTATCTTAACATTGGTCATATTTTAATATTATGCCATCATGAATCATCAAGGTAAAACAAGAAGATTCAAGCTCCTAGAGTTCAAGAAAGAAGACAAACCAAGGTGTAGAAACCAAAGATAGTCAAGCTTAGTATTGATCAATCTACAAGCCAAAGTGGACTGTTTGTTATGGTAGAGCATAGACTAGATATTAAAGAGTATCAAGAGTGTTCATTATCATCTCAAATTTTTAACCACACAAATGATGAAGATGTCAAGACAAAGATTTTAATAAAGCATAAAATGATCCTAAAGGATCATCAGTCTTGTGAGATCATGGAGATCTAGGAATATCTTAAGTTTTTGTTGTTTTAGTGCCTTATGGTAAGGGGTGACCCCATTAGGCTTCATGGAGACATTCATTAGTTAGTGTAAGCTTGGTAGTTACCATGAAGACAAGTTGAAGAATGTTGATAGAGCTAGAAGTGGTATTGGTATCAAGATGTTTAAAGGAAG
>JARHVA010001952.1:2855000-2930776 GCA_037957365.1 Torreya grandis
GATTTTGATGTTTTCCATATTCACACTTTATGTGAATTCTACCTTAGGCTATTTTTTTATAAAGGTGAGATGTATTATTGCATTTATTTAACCCTAAAATGTTTTGTTTTCTACGTTGAGGTTACCTAAATAAATTATGAAAGGGGTATATAGAAATGAATAAGCACAAGGGTGATAATTAGATCTATAAATTGTCAATTGGGTGTTAAACTTAGATATAAACATACACTAATTTTATTATGTTAATTTATGCTAAAAATAGTAATTAAAATTATGTTATATATAGAAATGAAAAAGAAGTAATGTAAATAGCTTGTTTTGATGCCAATGTAGATCTAGACCTGAAAAAGGCAGGAAGCAAGCTGAAAGACAATTTTAGAAAAGTCATTACATTCTAATTTGGATGATTATAGAGATATGGAAACTAATTTCAAACTAGGATGGTTGCATCGACACTATTTTATAAACTCAATGTAAGTGTCCTATATTAAAAACCCATTGGAAAAGGATGTGACTACCTTGATGCTTCTAGGTTTTACTTCACCTTCACTCTAGTGTATTTATATTTAGGTCATGGACTATTGCTCCTCATGAATTTACAAAACCCTAATTCTTCATCTTCATAATAACCTTGGGTAAAAATGGGTTAGCGGGCACACATTGTTGAGTTGACCCCAAATACCCCTCTATCAGTGACTATTGCCTACATAGACAGTACTCTAAAGAGGGCTTTAGACTGATGAAGTTCTTCCCTACGTGTTGGATTATGTGTGAATAATGTAATATATGATAAGAAAGTACAATATTGACTTATATTTTAACTTTTAAAATATATCTCTTGGGTTAATTCTTTAGCACTTCATATTTTTAGATGTACTATCCCTATGATTAATATGGAAATAGGAGAAAATAGTAAAGCTTTACTTTATTAATTTCTTAATTGAATGTTTTTGATAGGTTGCCTTGGTCTGTGTTAGCTAAGGAATTAATGAGGGTTGATATTGGATTTATTTTAATCCCTTTGGAAAATTAACTCACATTAAAGAACTTAGGACAACCATTAGGATATGTTTCATTTATAAATTGGATGACTATAGGGCAATCGCCTCTTACATTAGGTCAGGACACTATAAATTAGGGTTGATATTGGATTTATTTCAATCCCTATGGAAAAGTAACTCACATTAAAGAACTTAGGACAACCATTAGGATATTTTTCATTTATAAATTGGATGACTTTAGGGCAATGGACACTTATGTTAGGTAGGGACACTATAATTAATTCTAGTGTCTATCCTAGACATTAGTTTTGAGGGAATAATTAGTGATCACAGTAATTTGTATATCATAATGTGAATAATTATGAGAGTAATAATTCACTATTAAATATATTTGTTAGAATATATTATTGATAGTATTATTGTTGTGAGTTACAATAATAGGACATAAATAAGTTAGTTATTATTTAAGTATGAGAGTTTATAGGTTTATGAGTAATAATAAGGTGTGAGGAAATATTGTGGAGATATTTATGGTGGTACGATTCACCTTATTTATAGGAAAGAATTTTAATATATAATTTTAACACCCATATGGATTTGTAAGAGTTTGAATAATAGAATATATTGTGTGAATTAAAATATTTCATGTGCTCTCTATGATTTACAACATCAATAGCACCATTACATGTGGTAAATCTACATATAAGCTCTTTAAATACCTAATAGTGGTATCAGAGCAGGTTTTCGATCATGATGGCAGTAACTTGAGAAAGGTTCTTCTCATTCTCTACTCATTTTTTGTGATTTATTTATGTGTCATATTGCTTCAAATAATGATAGTTTGTATATCAATCTTTTATCCCATGTATTTTTGATAACACTACTAAACTAAGCATGCATATTGTATTTATATTAGAGTAACTTGAGCATGCATATTCCATTATATTCATATTAGTTACTATTTTATTATTAAAAATCAACTACTAGACATCACCTATCATCATGATCATCAGGCTATTGTGATCCACATTAGACGTGCATGCTCTTTATGGATTGAAGACTTAAAAGAATATATACAACAATAATATGTAGCTATATCTAAGAATTATTAAGTGTTGTGGAATCATAAGAATAAGATAGTATATTGTACCATACTTTTATTGTGCCATATGTTGGATAATATTATTTTTTAAAGTTTGAAGGCCTATGCATTTATCTACTTCATCAAAGGCATTTTTTATCAACATAACCTGATACCATTTAGCCACAAAAAATTTGTATGAAGGTAGTGGATGATTATGTGGTATAATATGCCATTTTTTTCTATATTTAAAGATTTCTAGACATCTATAGAAGTTCTACTGGGTATAGAATATTTATATGTAGATCTAAGCATCATTGACCCATTTAGAAAAACATTGGTGTTCCTGATCTTTTGTAATCAATCTCAATTCTAATGATGTCTTCATATTTACATCAATAGAGATATGAAAACCTTTCACATTTATTTCAATTATGCCAAGTTAATTTTCAACCAAGCTTTGTCCACCTATGATTTGATATCTACAAAACTGTGCACATATCGGTTTGTCAACATTAAGCAAAATTGTGCACATAATCTTTTGTGGGAGGGATAAAATTTGATCATTATTTCATTATTTCATCATGATCCCACTATCTATACTATGACCTATACACCATGCAATATTGATAGCTATTGTAATGCATTTTCCAACCTTTTCATGACCATCACAAGCTTTGTTAGTCCTTGTACATCTGCTCATTAATCCATGAGCCATATTGACATCTTTACCATATTTAAAGTAATTTTTTTAAGCGTATAGATTTATTTTTTAAATTTTAGTATGATTTTATAAGATTCATCTTGTATTATGTTTAAAAATTCATAGTCTTTAATAAAAATCAAGTTTATAAAGTTTGTTGTCTTTTATTAAAATTTAAAAATATAAATTTTGGTATCTTTTTTATCTATAAGGTGTCATTTTTATCATCAATCATATCAAAAGTAAAAATTAAAAGTTTTTAATTGAGTCATTTAAAGTTATTCATTGTCTTAGTCCAATTCAAAGTTGAATTTATTTAAGTACATCAATCATTATGATTTTGTCTCTAGAATTTTCAGTCATTAAAAGTGTCAAAAAATTAAAAATAATTGTTTCAATTATACACGAATGCATTATCTGTGTAATCTATGCCCATTTTTAAAAAAATATGTCAAGAGTGTGGAGTGGAATAATTATCTTCACTAATCTATCTATTGTAGCTATAAATTGGAGTTTGAAGGACACTAGAGGATGGAAGCTTTCTACTAATCTCATTAGCCACTAATCAAGGGGCACATTTGCTATAGTGGTTCACATAGATATTTTTATATTTTCATTATGTGTTTGTATATGTGACAAATAAGAGGTGTATTTACTATTTTCCCACATAGTTTTATAAATAAAAAAGGTGTTTAGGAAAAACATGAAAGTGGAAATAGTCAGGAGAGTAGATAATTGTAGAGGTCCTCTGACTGCCTTATTTATGGAGATGATCGATTAGTGAAACATCCATTGCATTCACATGGAGTAAATGTGGGATGCATTATTTGCATAGTAGTGGTCATATGTGGTAAGATTCATAAAATAGTATGTAGACCTATGAGTATGCATTGACATACAATTCTATTTGAGCTAGTTCTTGGAGATATAGGAGTGAAGGTTGAATAGATGGTTTATGCTTGTGGTGCTCACATTGTTTAAGTTGACATAGTTCCCTTAGTGAATGGTAGATGTTCCTATTCAAAGTTACAACACTAATTCAATTGATGTATTTTCAACAGTGAATGATTGGTAAGAAGTTACTGTGTTCCTTATTTACTTTTATTAAGTCATGTGATACACAAATTACCATGTAAGGCCTAAGAGGGGGAATGTTAGGGAATAATTAAACCTCACATTAATTTGTATATCATAATGTGAATAATTAAAAAATTAATAATTCACTATTACATATAGTTAGTTGTTATAATATATTATTGATTGTATTATTGTTGTGAGTTACAAAAATAGTATGCAAATAAGTTATTTATTATTTATGTATGAGATTTTATAGGTTTGTGAGTAATAATAGGGTGTGAGGAGATATTGTGGAGAGATTTATAGTGATACAAGTCACCTTATTTATAGGAAATACTTTTCCTATATAATTATAACACATGTATAGATTTTTAAGAGTGTGAATAATAGAATATATTGTGTGAATTAAAATATTTCATGTGCCCTTTATGTTTTACAACATAAATAACTTCATTGCATGTGTTAAATATGCATATAAGTTATTCAAATACCTAACATTAGTGTTTAGGGAGCAGAAGACTAGGTACAAACTCAAAAATTATAGAGGTCAAAGATAAGTAGGTTTTAAGCATTCTAGGAGAGATAAAAGGCTTGGGTCATCAACATAAGACTAGTCAAACTAAGAAATAGGCCAAGGAGAAAAATATAGAGCATATGCAAGACTTGGGAAAGTGGGAAAGGCCCATAACTATAAGGAAAAACCAAAGTATGAGTTTTCCAAGTGTACAAGACTGAGGTCGTATATAATTCATAAATAGTGTCTACATCCCCCCCTTTAATCTAGTAATGAAATTTCTAGTTTAAAGGAAAGGAATGCATAAGTATGGGAGTATAACACACCTTATCTTTACATGAGCCCAACTTGAATGATTTTTTGGTGACTAAACTTCAACCAAGAGCATGTTAATAGTGTGTAATCAGTTCATATAATCTAAAATTGAAAATATTCAAATTAAAAGAGCAAGGTTTAGGATTACACCTATGTGTCGATGTAATCACCTTGCCTATTATAAGGTTTATTTTGAAAGATGTATCACTTAAAGTTATAAAACTAAGATTAGGATATACATACATACATACACATAGACATACATACATACATACATGCATGCATACATACATACACACACACATGCATGCATGCATACATACATACACACATGCATAAATATTAAAAGTGTATATATCTAAGGAGTTGTCACTCGATAATTGAGATTAGTCCAACCATGCAGCATAATGATAGTTGTAACTTGGTAAGGCTAAATCATCCAATCAATTTCAACCTAAAAACATGGAAATAATTAGTTTTTTAATCACCTTAATCATACCAAAATCAAACCAACTATTATTGTAGATTTTGTAGACATCTAATTCCTAACACCATTTGTGTTGAAATTGTCAATTTTACTTGAATTGCACTCAAATGCACATTTTAGGTCAAAATCCATAAAACATCCTAAATGGTTCAAAATTATAATTTACAAGTGTCATTTTAGGTCAAAGTATCCCTAAATAGGGAAATGCATTTTATGGGCCAGCTAACTTTGATTAGATCATTTCAAATCAAAATGACCATCTTGCCATTTAGTTCCCTGGATCACTCTTTTCTTATAATTATTTGGTACATGTCATGTACCTTTATTATTTGATATTGGCAACTTGCTAAATGTGGATATGGTTCCAATGCATCTAACATCACCTTCTAATTCTTCTTGAGTTAAATTATGACCTAGTAATATGAATTTTTGACCATTTTAATTAATAAAGGACCAATTTTCAAATAATTACACAAATAGTGATTAATCTTGTTTAAGGATAATTAATCCAAATCAAGAGCTTAAGTGGATTTTCCATGAGAGTAGTTGAATATTAATTTTGTAAAACTGATTATTATTATTTACATCACCTAGTGACATCATCTATGGGGTGGCATCTATCAAGCCATAAGTGCATAAAATATCAAGATTATGGGTCACCCATGCCTAGTTAATGCCTCCCATGCCTCTTTAATTCTTATTTATCTTGAGGATAATTATGGATTTAATTCCAACTATATAGATTATCCTCAACCACACATCTTCATCTCAAGATGGATGGTTCAGGTTGATCCTGACCAATCTCAAAAATCTATAAATAGAGAGGCCATGAACATCATTTCTAAGCTATTTTGGTGCAAGATTATTATTCTTGAATATCTTCAAAGCTTGAACATTAAAATTTTATAATTCTAAATTTTCTCCACAAAGCTTCATTTATAGGCTAGTTTAGTGGTTTAAAATCAAGAGCCTAGGTATTATGGAGTGTTATTAAGGCATTGGAAAAGCTTACCAAATTCTTGAAAAAGACAAGGATGCTTGATCAAGGGAGAACATGTTTTTGAGCCACATGGGTATGGTGAATCCATTTGGGAAGGTAATATGGTGTTTCTTTCTTCATTTATTTCTTTCTATCCTTTGTAATTCCCATAGGAATAGATAGGATTGTTTAGTTAGTTCATTACACATGTTTCATTATTTATGGACTAATGCTTGACTAACTTGCTTTTTAATCCTCTCTACATCTTAGCACTCCTGGTGGGACTAGATGTATCCTACACCTAAAGAAGATCCTTTTAAAACTTTAAAATTTTCATTTGATCTCTTAAAACTCTTGTAAATTGATTTTTTAACTTTATTTTTCCATTATTGGTTGCCACGATTTTTACACAGTAACTGACATTGGTAGAAATATCGACATTGGTTACTTGGCTTAGTGGACATTGGTCAAAAGAACTGACATCAGTTAGATCTTGGTTGGCTATAATTGACATTGATGGTATTGACCAACGTCAGTCACTATGTTTTTCAAAAAACACATACCCAAGACCTCTTTTTCCAAAGTTTGTTGTTTCAAATTCAAAAGGGCTTCAAAGCTAAGGGACATGCTAAAAAAATTTCTACAGGACCAAGTGAGATATTTGCTCAAAACATGTTTAAATAACTTTTTCATGCTTAAAATTTGATTAGAAACCTTGTGTTGGTGCTTTAAAAAAAAATTTAAATGTTTTTGTTCAATGTTTTTAAAATTTTACAACTAAGACCAAGGGGTCAAATGAACACCACCAAACATTTCATTTAGGTTTAAAATTGAACACACTTGTCAATTTTTTCTTTCAATAGTTGATTAGATTAATCTTGTTTGGAAAAAAGAGGTATGTTGCATGTATGCTCTTCCATTTTTCCCCTATAGGGAACCCTTGGAATCAAAAGCACCATTCCTATTGCAAGTAGCCTAGTCTAAGGCTTAGAAAGAAAGTCATATAAAGTACTCCCCAAAAACACATCAAAGTTTGGGTGATCTTGAAAATGACCCTAAATTATTTCTATTTTCATGTTTTTTTAATTTTTATGCATCTTGTCTTGCGAGTGGGACTTCATCACCTCCCATAAGTTATTTATGGAAGCTTTGACTTGGGATTTCATCTCCTAGAATTAACTTCATTTGGCTCTTTGAGAGTTGCACATGGGACATAGTGGCACTTTGGGCATCGCACTACACTAAGTGAATAGCAGGATGTAGTGGTTATAAAAAGGACTAGACCTTTTTGCAACAAGCTAAGTGATACAAACCCAAAATCTATGCTTTTCTTTTGTATTGTTTGGCATGAAAGTCATTGTGCAATTGATTCCCATAAAACATTTGGAACTTGATGTTTTAGTAGACCCCACTTTACCATACCTTGTCAGTTTAGACTTAAGATGTTTGTTTTTTGTTATTAGCTTACTTGGTCTTGATTTATGTCTAAAATTTATTGTTAACTCAATAAACTTAACTAAAACACATTGTCTTCAATTTTCTTAAGCAAGGGAGGTGTTACACTATCCAAATGGAAAATTCATCTTTTCCTTGTTTAATTTGTTATCAAAAGCTTTATGTCATGCCATCCACTTTGGCACAATCATGCTACCCAATTGAGTCTATAACTTTTACCCAATTTGTTTAAATCTTTTATTTATAATCCACATTCAAAATTAAACCTTTTTAAGTTCTAAGGGTTGGTGTGTCAAAGTGGGTTCACCATTTGTGCACTAAGCTTGTTTTAACTTGGGTTCATTTTTATATTTAGATTGAAGGTCATTTATTAAGACTCAAAATAGCATTATCATCTTGGTGGACTCAATTCATCTTGTGTATCACTCATGCTTTGGGTCCTAAAACATATTTTATCCTACTAGAATCATGTGGTGATGTTGTACTACCTATTTGGTCCTAGCTTTATACTTAGTGATTCACATATGTCTTTACATCTTGAGTTACTTAATTCATTTTATCTTCTTTGTAATCTAGAGAGATTTCCTCTAAACTTCTAGGGTCAACTTGTCAAAGCTGAAAGTAGATTTTGTAGTGTGGGTGTATCACAAAGATCTAGGCTTTGGTGTACTATTTTTCACCTTGGGTCTTTGAGTTACCTTACTCTCTTCTAATCTATACAATTTCAACTTTACCAAAGGTAGAGTAATTTCATGGACCAAATATTCTAAATTGTGCATGGTTTCAAACCACCCTCCCTTATAGTCTCATTAGTACCTTGGTTGTTTATTTAAAAAGAGTTGAATCATACTTTGATTATTTGTCACACATTAGTCCAAAGTTAGTCAAACACATAAAACATCTATTTTTAGACATGAATCAAATATTCACTTGTAGTGGGGCCTCTTATGGCCTTAGTTATGAGGATGATCAATTTTATGATGATCAAGATAATCCTTTTTTTTATGATATCCCCACAACAGTAGGATTCGAAGATGATTACAATGAATATCAATCCTAAGAAGATCAAGATGAAGCCCTTCTTAGATTGATAGAATCAAGTGTTAGACTACCTTCTAAATTTCCTACAGAATAATTGCATACCTTAGTTAGAGAAGGATAACAATGATGGCAAGAGAAATATTTTAAATAGATAGACATACCTTCTTCTTATAACAAAGGAAAAGAAATACAAACAAAGTCAAAACCCACAAAACCAGATCTTCTAGCTATGATCAAGATAATAAGTTAACAATATACAAATCAACTTATTTTAGACTTAACTGACTCCCTAGTTGCCACTTCAATTCAAAATAATGCTTCGAAAGAACATGAGGATATGGTGGACAACACACAAAAAATATTGGATGAGAATATTACCATAGTGGATCAAGTCAATCTAAATGAATAGTTAAAGTCACAAGAGACCTTACAAGATGTTCCATTTAACACGAAACATACATTCTTCAATCATCAAAAACCTCTTGTTACTTTAAAAACTTAGAAACCCAAACATTCAGTTTGAATTAAGGAAATCCCTCAAAAAAACCAAATATTGGTAAATAAACATAGACATTTCCAAAATCAACAAAGTGTGAAATAGTCAAATTCAGAGAATAATTTACAATCCAAAAATCAATGGCCTATGTTCTCAACTCAAGCAGCAAATCAGAACCAAATCATGGATTGAAAGGTATATACTCCTTATAGATCCATAAAAAACTAGGGGCACTTTCCACCCCAATAGCAATAAAACTAGGGGCACATTCCACCCCAATAACAATAAAACTAGGGGCACATTCCACCCCCAACAACAATGAAACTAGGGGCACGTTCTACCCCAACAACAATAAAATCAAGGGCACATTCCACCCCAATAGCATATTATCCAATCCAAAAATTCACCAAACATGCAAGAATGGAATTCTATGAAGGAAATTATCCAAAGATTGGAGATGAATAATAGAGTCAAAAAGTACAAATTTGATGAGATATGCCCATATCCATTTGACTTATCTATTCTCCAAAACCCCTTTCCACCTCACTTTGAGGCACCCAATTTTGATAAATACAAAGGGAAAGGAGATCCGTGCAAACACATACAAGCATTCTTCATTTGTGTCAAGAGGTTGCTTATAGTAGTGATTACTTACTATGACTATTTCTGTGAAGTTTAGTGGGATAAGCTCCTAATTAGATACTTAAACTACCCAAGGGATTAGTTGTGGATTGGAATGACTTATCAAAAAAGTTTGTTAACCATTTATCATACAACATATAACATGAATTGACCATTGTTGACTTATGAAAAGCTAAACAGTGTGATGGTGAAAGTTTTGTTGCATATCTATAAAGGTGGAGAGCATTGGCAGGCTACTTTCAACACAATTTGCTAGACAAACAGTTGGCTGATATATTTGCATAGAATTTACATCTTGAATTTACACATAATCTATGGTTAGCTTGTGCTAACTCATTTGAAGAAATTATTTACAAAGGAGTGCAGATTAAGAAGGCTCTTATTGCTAGGTGCCTTGTTAAGATCTATATACAAGGACAAGCATCTAATTAGAATAAATCACTAGCTCCTCAAATAGTTATGTAGGACAAGTCTAAGGGATTTCAAAATAATAATAACATGTTTGGAAATGAGGTGACAAAAAAAAGACATGTACAAATGGTATAGACTATGCCTCCTCCAAATGTATAATTAACTCCCTCAAATCCACTAACTACTTTGCAAAGACAACCTTCATGAAGGATGTTTCATAATAATTCTAGAGTCTTTATCAAGTTAGGAGAATTGGTTTAAGTAGTATTAAAAAGTCTCATTATAGCTAACTTAATTATATGGCCAGTATCAAGGCCATTTCCTCAAGATCAACCAAAACTAGACTGGTATAAAGAGAATGAATGGTGTAACTTTCATTGTGTTGCTAGTCACAGTGCATTTCACTGCATTTAATTGTGACATATTATTGAGGAAGTTATTGACAATGGTGAGATAAAAATTAAGTTGGCTCCTAATAAGGACACAAATCAATATATGGGAATCTACAAAGACCCCTTTCCTCAACATGATCCACCACCACCAAGAAATAATCAAAATGGTAACAATCAAGGATAGAGGCAGAGTTAGAACCAACAACAAGGTCAAAATTATAATGAGAATAATTGAGATCATGATCCCCACATTAATCATGTAGCTTATAATAATGTGCCTTATAATTATAATAACTCTTTGGGATGCATTTTTTCAACCCACATTGCCACTATTACTATGATGTCGCATGGCCAATCTCGTGTTCCTCATAATATGAGACCCATCATTATGGGTTTAGCACCCTCTCCCCTAGTAATACCATGTCAATTTCACATCATCATGTTACTTCTCCATTTTCATGGGTTACTAATACTGAACAATAGTACCATTCTTCTAGAGGCTCTTTGTTGACCCAAAATTATAGCAATGTCGTTAATCACCCATGAATAACCATCCAAGGCCCTTTACCTCGATCTTATAATTATAATGACTCATTGTCACCTCTAGGTTGTGTAGTTACAACTAGATGCCTATGATTTACCATCCAGGGCCCTTCACCCACTTCTTTCCATAAACCAAATGAGAATAGTGTGTCAATGGTTCCAAAGCTGAATAGTATTCCAATAAAGACTAAACTAGTTCAATCCACAATTCAAAGGTATTATAGTATAATAGACCAATTAGATAAGACCCTTATGCAAATTTCCATATTAAAACTCTTTTGGACATTTGATGTCGATAGAACCATCTTCAACAAAATTTTACAAGAGTCTATTGTGCCTAATGATATAAACCTTGATTAGTTCTAGAACCTAATTAGACATTTATCTTCATTTTCGCAAATCATGTTTGATCAAAAGGACATGTCCACCCTTGGTCCAAATCAAAATAACCCATTATACATTGAGATAATCATTATGGATCACAAGATCAAGTGGGTTCCTATAGATAATGGTTTAGGGCTGAACATCATATCTCTTAAATTAGTGTAATGATCAGGTTACATAGAAAAAGACATTTAGTTAGAGACTATTACAATCAAGGCTTATGACAATGTTAAGAGGGAGTCATCTGGTATAATTTACTTGCCAGTCATGGTTGGGGCTATTTCTCATCACACATTATTCCATATTGTGGATATTGAGCTTCCTTATAACATACTTCTTGGTCATCCTTGGATCCATGAAGTATAGGCAGTTCCATCTACTCTTTAACAATGCCTTACATTTCCCCATGATGGGATCGAGGTTACTATTCCCACTGATCAGTAGCCATATCAATATTGCAAACATCTTGAAGCAAATTTTTGAAATTATAACTATTGCATAGGTTCTAAATTCATTGCAAAGAAGAAAAAAGCCATCATTTCTCATCCATATCCATCTAATTATATATACCTTGGTGATCTATCCTCCACCTCAACTGATCCATTTCTTGTAGCTCTAGCCAAGTAGGTGATTATTAAAGATGTAGGCATTTTCATGTATCATCTGAAGGATGTCCTCCATATTACAAAATTACCAAAATATTTTAAAACATTTGGTAAACCTAAAACTTCTCAGGCTCCTAAAAGACTTGATCAAATTTGGCAACCAAAGAAGAAGCAACCAAAACCTCCTATGGTTTTTGTAACTATAATTTCACCAAATAAATATCGAGAGGCTTTTATTGAGGGAGATTGGTTATATTTTGAGGGCCTTGCAGATTTTTTTTAGAATCTAAAGTGTCCTATCCCTAACAAGGTAATGTATCATCTTGACTATATAGGGAAAGGCCTTGGCCCCTAGATGCAAGGAATTTAGAGCCGTTATCAACCAATGTTGTCAATGAGAATCATGGTCTTGGATTTAAACCACCAAAGGATGACCTCATAACATTTGGTAGTGATTTTTCTAAAGTGACTAGTAATGAGAGTCCTATTAGTGATGCAACATCCCATTATAGCCTTTTTGATGAGCTTACTGATTTAGATTTGTTTGATTCAAATGCCATATTAACCATAACACCTATTGGAGCTTCCCATCCTAAAGAAAAAATATGTCTTATTAGAGCTTCTCATCCTAAAGCAAAAACCCATCCTAGTGGTGCTTCACTTCCTTAAGTAGGAAATTATATCTTTACCATTGGTTCTTCCCATCCTGAAGCAAACCCTCATTGTAACCTATGCCTTTTTCATCCTAAACTCATAGATTGGGATCAAAAAAAATTGGTCATATGCCTCAATGAGTTTCAAAATGAAGAATTAATTACAGAATACATGGACCTATGAGATGCATTCCCCATTGGTGATCATAAATAGAGTTTTAATTTTTCATTGAATCTTTCTACCTACTTTGGAGAGCAGGTAAACTTTATTGGTCATAATAAAGAACAAAAATCAAGATCTTTAGGTGAAAATCTCTTTGATGAACTTGTCGATAAATAAAAAAGTAAAGAAAAAGACAAGCCTTTGAGTGAAAACCTATTTTAGGTGCTCCCAGGTGGGAAAGTTTGCTCATCCCCTTAGGACGTAGAAAGTCCATCTAGCCCAAGTTCTATAGCTAGTACAATCATCTCTTCAGAACAACATCAAATATTTGAGCATCTTACTCTTGAGTTTTTATAGGTCTTTGCCAATTGACCTTTACCTAAGAAGGTAGATTTTAATTGTTCATATTATCCAAATCTTTGGGAGGAACAAAAAAAAGATATAGTAGAAGAAGATGATCATGACCATACATTTCCTACAATTCTAGAGGATGGATCCATGCTCCTTATGGAGAGCACAACATAAGTGAATTTGGGAACCCATGAGGATCCCAAAAATGTTTATCTTAGATCTTCCCTTACTAAATCAAAGTGTAAACATATTATATCCAATCTTAAGGATTATATAGACATCATTGCATGGGTATATTTTGACATGCCAAGCTTGGATCCAGATTTAGTTGTGCATCATTTAGTTGTTCACCTTGATGCTAAACCAATCAAGAAAAAATTAAGAAATATGTATCCATGTATCGCCCTTTTGGTTAAGGACAAGTTGGAGAAGTTGTTAGGATCTAACTTTATCAGACCACTGGACTACTCTAAATGGATTTCTAACATAGTCCTAGTAATTAAAAATACCCCAAGCATACATGTCTGTACTAATTTTCATAATATAAATAAGGCATGTCCTAAAGATGATTTTCCTCTACCCAACATTGACATGTTTATTGACTCAAATACTATGTATGGTATTTTATCCTTAATGGATGGATTTTATAGTTATAATTAGATCAATATAGCCTCTAAAGATTATCATAAGACTGCATTCACCACTCTATGGGGGACATTCTATTACCAAGTCATGCCATTCAGTTTGAATAATGTTGGAGCCACATATCAATGTGTAATGATTGTCATCTTCCATGACATGATGCATAACATTGTCGAGGACTATGTTGATGATATACTAGAAAAATCAAGAATAAGAACTAGACACCCTGACATTCTATGAAGAATATTTGAGAGGCTTCATGCATATAAAGTCCACTTGAATCCTAAGAAATGTGTCTTTGGAGTCACATCAAGAAAATTGCTAGGGTTCATTATATCACAATGAGGGATTGAAGTCGACCCTCCAAAGTTCATCGCCATTATAGAAATGCCTCCACACAACAATCTTAAATAGTTATGAGGTCTATAAGGCAAGATCTAGTCTATACATAGGTTCATTTCTCAACTGGTAGATAAGTGCCACCCATTTACCCATCTCTTAAAGAAAGGGGTGACATTTCAGTGGGATGAATATATTTAGATAGCATTTTCAAAGCTTAAAACATACTTGGCCAATCCACCAGTATTACGACCTCCAACACAAAGAAGGCCATTGCTTCTTTACATATCAACCATGGAATATGCACTAGGGGCACTTTTAGCTCAACATGATGATCATGGTAAGGAACACATAGTTTATTATTTAAGTTACACATTGGTATCCTATGAACATAATTATGTGCCTATTAAGAAGGAATGTTTAGCTATGGTGTTTACCACTTAGAAATTGTGATATTATATTCTAAATAATAAAACTATTATTATCACCAAGGTAGATCCTCTCAAGTTCCTCTTATCTAAAGTAGCTCTCCAATGATGCATGGCTAAATGGATTATGTTCATAAATGAGTTTGAAATTGAATACTAGAATCAGAAGGCAATCAAAGGGTAGATTCTTATAGACTAAATTATGTAAGCTCCTATTACAGCCACTCAACCTCTCAACTTTGACCTTCTAGATGATTTTATCATGACGATAAAATAAGCATCACAAGAACTTGAAAAGTGGAAGATCTATTTTGATGGCTCCTTCACATCTCGAGGTTTTAGAGCTAGTATATTGTTGATAATTCCACAAGGGGATTTGATCCCCAAAGCCTTCCATATACAATTTTAGTGTACAAATAATATGACCAAATATGAGGCATTGATTTCAGGGCTCTGTCTTGCCATACAGTGAGATATTCAAATCTTAAAGGTCTATGGAGATTCATAGCTAATCATAAATAAGATAACTGATTAGTATCAAACAAGAGATGATAATCTTGTCCCTTATAAACAAATTTTTGATAACCTTAAAAGACATTTTAAATATCTACAATTTGAGCAAGTGTCATGAGTCAACAATAGGTCTACTGATGCCATGAAATAATTGGTTCCATGATTCAAATACATGATAGTGATAAAGAGTATTAGTTACTAATTGAAAATATTCTTTATCCAACACATATTTTATCAGATTTAAAAAGGATATGCACCATTGCTGATCCTAATCTCTCCCCTGAGCTACCATGGTACCAAGATTTTTATAGCTATTTCTATAGACATGTCTTTCCTTCCAACCTTTCCAATAACCAAAAAAAACTTTTCATTCATCACCTAACACATTATATCCTCCTTAGAAACATGCTTTATCAAAAAGGCTATGATGGAATGCTTCTTCATTGTTTATCTTTGGGAGAATCCAAGATGGCACTAAAAGAAGTTCATGAAGGAATGTGTGGGGCCCATACCAGTGGTGTAGTCCTAACAAAAAATACTTCTCAAAACAAGCTATTATTAGCCCAAAATGGAGATATATACTTATAATTATGTAAAGAAGTGTGTACCTTGTCAGAAGCATGGAAACTTGATACATGCACCTTCCTTGCCATTGTAGCCAATTACAACACCATAGTCATTCTCAACATGGGGTCTTGATCTCATTGGAAAAATTAACCCAACATCTTCAGCTGGACATAAGCATATTTTGACTATAATTGAGTACTTTACCAAATGGATTGAGGTTGTTCCTCTCACTTATGTTACTGATAAATAAATAGCCAAATTTATTCATTACCATATCATCTATCGATATGGCATCCTAGCCCATATTATATCTGATAATGGTGGATCCTTTGTAAACTAAGATGTGAAAGATTTTTATGCAAAATTTAAGATCAAGCATAATAAATCCACTCCCTATAACCTGTAAGGCAACAAATAAGCTGAGGCATCAAATAAAAGCATTCTATCCATCTTAAAAAAGATTATCAATAGTACTAGTGGTAATTGACACTTGTAACTCTTTCCTAACCTCTAGGATTATAGAACAAATCAATGCACCCTAATTGGAGCTACTCCATACTCCATTGTTTTTGGAATTGAAGCTATAATCTCGATTGAGATTGAGATCATGTCATTAAGAATATCACTGGAGCACATTGAAGATGATGAAGACTATAGAGCCTCACAACTGTAAGAACTAGAATTTCTTGATGGTAAGCATTTGGCTACCATAGAAAACTTGTAGGCCTATCAAAATAGATTGAAAAGGAGCTACAAAAAACACATTCTCCCTCAAGAATTTGAGATTGGTGACTTAGTTTTAAAATAAAACCAAAAGAACATGAATGTTGAACCCAAAAAGAAAGGAAAGTTTTAGCCTAATTGGTTAGGGCCATACATTATCATGGAAAACTATGGATCAAGACCATATCAATTAGCTAAACCTAATGGTGAATACCTTTCAAATCCCATGAACATCATACACCTTAAGAGGTTCTATGCATGAATAACTTTGAATCATTTTCTATAAGATCCCTAACTTGGGGGCAACTTGTGTTGTCATAGTTTTATTCCACCCTTTTATCTTACCTTGAACACATTTTATACTACCTTGGTCCACTTTTCATGAATCCTGATGGTGAAGGCTTTGAACTCTTGGCACTCTAAACACATTCTTCATCCCATTCTATAGTGCTCTCTTTAAGATGCATATTCTTTGTTATGTCTAGGATATGTTATAAACATGAGCACTTTTTATCCCTTAAACAATTATTATCTTGATTATGTCTCATAAGCATTATGAACATCTTCAGTAGTAGTTATACAAAGTATTTCAACTAGGATAGTCTTGTGTAGTTTCAAATAAGTGAATAACTGCATCTCATTTCAAGTATTTGTTGTTCTTTCTTGTTTTATCAAGAACCTCGCTCTTGTCGATTTATGAGCATAGGCCATTTCAGTCAACTTAGCTATCTTATTGGAACCTCTACTCTTAAGAAGTGCATCTGCTCAACTATATGGTCCCACATTGTGCATATTTTATCTCAAAAATACCAAAAACATCAGAACATGATCCATAAAAGAACAAAAACATTGTCTCATGTTTTTGTATATTTGTACATTCTCGTTCCACCATCCCACGCTCTCATCATTTTGTGAGAAACTATTAAGTTTGAATTATATCACCATTTTGTGAGTAACTATTAAATTTGAATGCTCTTGCCATTTTAAAATCACAAAAACACCAGTTCATTTCATCTTGTCCCTTGTACTTACCATTTTTCAAGATCATTTTTCTCATCTCATCAGCTTCTTGTTTACCAGACCATTCTCATTTGTTTGTCATCTCTTCCATTTATTATATAAATCATGGATGTCTAATCATCATTTTTATTCTATCCCATTCCCTAGGAGAACTATATTTGGCCTAAAGTTCATGTTGGAACATGCATCCATGGAACTATGTAGGTAGCGTCCACTTGTCTTATACATCTGGAGTCAGCTCAACCAACCCCTTCCTTTTCTTCTCTTCCCACATTTTTTTTGTCATTTTCCTCTTTAATTAGGGAAAAATTATCATGTCATTTTTCTTTGTTATGATGGGGTGGAAAGTAATTCCTCTACCGTATATGCATGAACATTTATCTTTAAATCGTACTAACTTGTTTTTTTTGTTTGTGTGTGTTTATTTATGTTTTCTTGGTGTTTTGTTGTGATTTCACACCTCTCCTTTTATTTTCTTCTCCTTTTTTTTCTTTTTATTCCTTTTTGTCTTATTCTTGGTCTTGTTTTTCTTTGTCTTTTTTTTTCTGATTGATTTTGCTTTTCTCTTTTTTATTCAAGAATGCCTTGATGGTCAACATGGATCTTGATTATTCATATCTTGGTCTCATGTCATTAAGATGTTCTTGCCTTTTATTTTTAAACATTTTTGTTCTTACTTAAGTCTTGATAGATCATATCTTGATTTCAAGTTAGGTTCATTTATGTTTATCTTTTTCTTTGTTTTTACTTTTTTGTTTAAATGTAAATCACTGTAACTCTGGTTTTGGTCATTATTTTACCATTATCCTTAGTTATAGATATTCACATTTGAATTATCTCAACACAATTGGAATTTTATGTTATTATAACTTATTCATACTTATGATGCCTAATTTTTTTTTCTATAGGAATCACTTTGTGCTCAGGTCTCAAAGTCTTAACATTAACATTAGCTCTGATGAATGATTCTTAAGAACACTGTATAAAACCTAGGCTCATGATATGGAATTCAAATTCTAGGTAGCATGAATTTTAGGATTCTTTGTATATTCTTAGACATGTATCTATTTTCATACATTTTAAGTCTAATCAATTCTTGGTCATTTTTCATCATTTGTCATTCCATTCTCTCCCAAACTTGGGTGAATTACATTGGCCTAAAGATCATGATGGAACATGAGTCCATGGGACTATGTAGGAAGTGCTCAATTTCTATTAAGGTTAGCTCAGCTATCTCTATTCTTATTTCCATCTCTCTCATCACTTTGTGCATTCTCATATGCTTGGTTTTATATGGATTTTTAAGCCATTACACCATCACATGTACATTTATACCCACTTGCTTTAACCTATCTTTTCAGTTATATCCTTGAGCTATTTTGCTTGCCATTTGTCCATGTTAGGGCACAACATATGAACACCATTTGAATCAAATAATCTCTACATGGGTAAGACATTATTTATTCTTTATCAATGATCAAGATTTGCCCTACTAGGGCATGACTATTTTATCATGATCAAATTTGCTCTACTGGGGCACTTCTTACTATCTTCTCTTTGGAGACCCCATTATAATGGTGTTTCCCTTCCTGAAGTATAATGTTCTCCCTTTTAGTCTAATTTCAATATCTCTACATTAAATCCCATGGTGGCAATATTTTAGTGTGTAACTTGTCTCAGGATTGATCAATGTCATAAGCACATAGCTTGTACTCTCAATTTGGGTACATTTAAAGTGTGTCCCTTACATTTATGGATTATATCTTTCCCATTCCCACAATCTCTAGGGCCTATTATACCTCTAATAATATTTTGATCATTGATGGTAATCAAGTGTGCAAGCATTAGCTCATCTGAATGTGATCTATTGCATGGGTTAACCTCTCACTTTCTCTCTCTTTTTGAGAGTCCATCCTTTTCTTCCATACTGGTATGTCCTCTTGATGGGGAATCATGGGTCTATTCTAATTTCTTCTCAAACAACTCTTTTATTTTAAAATATGTTTCTTCATCTAAATGTCTCACGACACCTTCTCAAATAGAGGAAAAATGTAGACATCCAATTCCTAACACCATTTATGTTGAAATTGTCAATCTTACTCGAATTGCACTCAAATGCACATTTTAGGTAAAAATCCATAAAACATCCTAAATGGTTCAAAATTATCATTTAAAAGTGCCATTTTAGGTTAAAGTATCCCTAAATAGGGCAAGGTATTTTATGGGCCAACTAACTTTGATCAGATCATTTTGAGTCAAAGTGACCATTTCACCATTTAGTGCCCTGGATCACTCTTTTCTTCTAATTCTTTAGTACACATCATGTACCTTTGTTATTTTCTATTGGCAACATCCTAAATGGGAATACATTTCCAATGCATCTAATGTCACCTTATGATTCTTCTTGAGTCAAATTATGACCCAATAATATGACTTTCTGATCATTTTGATTAATTAAAGACCAATTTTCAAATAATTACACAAATGTTGATTAACCTTGTTTAAGATTAATTAATCCAAATCAAGAGATTAAGTGGATTTTACATGAGAGTTGTTGAATATTTATTTTTTAAAATTGATTCTTATTATCTACATCACCTAGTGACATCATCTATGGGGTGGCATCCATCAAGCTATAAGTGCATAAATTATCAAGATTATGGGTCACCCATGCCTAGTTAATGCCTCCCATGCCTCTTTAATGCTTATTTATCTTGAGGATAATTATGGATTTAATTCCAAATATTAGGATTATCCTCAACCACACATCTTCATCTCAAGATGGATGGTTCAGGTTGATCCTGACCAATCTCAAAAATCTATAAATAGAGAGGCCATGAACATCATTTCTAAGCTATTTTGGTGTAAGGTTATTATGCTCAAATATCTTCAAATCTTGAACATTGTAAAGTTATAATGCTAAATTATTTCCACAAAGCTTCATTGATAGGCTAGTCTAGTGGTTTAAAGTTAAGAGCCTAGGTTTTATGGAGTGTTATTGAGGCATTAGAGGAGCTTACCACCATTCTTGACAAAGAAAAGGATGATTGATCAAGGGAGAACATGTTTTTGAGCCACATGAGTATGGTGAATCCATTTGGGAAGGTAATATGATGTTTCTTTCTTTCATTTATTTTTTTCTATCCTTTGTAATTCCCATAGGAATAGATAGGATTGTTTAGTTAGTTCATTATGCATGTTTCATTTTTTATGGACTAATTCTTGACTAACTTTCTTTTTAATCCTCTCTACAAATTGGCTCAATATAGTTTGTAAAAGTCCACCGTAGGTATCAGTACATAAAATTCCATGACATGGTAATAGTCCATATAAGATTTTTTTTTAAAATATGAAACTAATTTAGATTTTGTAATATTAGGCACACATTTCATAGCATATGCACCTTAGATATGTCTCATGTTAAAAGTGTGTATAATAATGGTAACAATATATATATTTCTACTATAACTGTGAATCTATATTTATATAACTATGTGCTTTACCCAATTCAAAAATTATGTAAGTGTGGAAAACATGATTCTAAATAATTCTACCACTATATATGGATAAATATGAAAATTAAAATAGGTTATAATGTGGAGAACATGTTTCTAAAAACATGCACCCACTGTAATCTAGAGATGCTAAATGCTGGATAAATGTGGAAAACATGCCCCACTAAATTTGAAAACTGTGAATGTGTGGAAGCCATGCCCATATGACATGCCCCCATTGAATCTAAAAATTATGAATGTGTATAATCCATGCCCATATGACATTCCCACACTAAAATAAGTATGCAGAACATTCTTCCAAAGCATGTCCCCATTGAATCTAAAAATTATGCCAAATGTGAATAAAATGTTGCTATGACATGCCCCAACTGATATGCCCCAATTTGAGGTAAGGGAAGAATAGAAATCCATAATCACCTCACCTCAAAAGGTTAAGTAAACTATATAATTTATGAAAGTAACCATGTAGCATATAGAAGGAACATGTCTAGGTAAATTCATCATTAAAACACATATAATACTACGATCATGAAAAGGCCTAAGATGCATGATAAGGATCATGAAAACATATATATAGTAATAGTAATCTCAATAAGCAAATCAATCACACACACAAGATCACTCAAAATCAAATCAAAATGTAATGGTTTGAGGAGACCAAAAGCAAGGGGCATATTCAAATGTCACATAATCAAAGGGACATGACTTAGTCAAATGTATGTAAAGGAAATAATGACATATTAAAATATATATACAACAATCAATGACATATTAAAATATAAAATAAATCACACATAGGAACATGTGTCATAAATAAAGGAGCATATTAAACTATTCAAACAATTAAAATAGTATCAAGATAAAGCACTCAAGGAAGTGCATAGAGGAAAACATAAGTAAATAACATAAACATATCATAGTAGCTCATGGATCAAGTCTGTTAGCTAAAAAATGTCAAGTAAATATCATATCAAGTGCCATGTATAATATATAACCATGGATAAAATAATGTGTAAGTACATATATAATCTTAAGCATGATAATTTAAAATGACCATCAAATGATATAACATGGATGTATCATGATCAAATAAGGTGGATGCCCCCAACATCCTAGTGATGTGAGTATAAGGAAATCAAAACATCCAAATGTTCATAGATCATGTATATTTGTATGATTTTATCACATTAAAAATATGCATGAAACACATGTACATATATAAAATATTAATATGCCATCTACCAACATGAAACCAACAACATATATGCCAATGAACTAATAGAACATGTAAATGCTGGAAATATTTTTGGATTTTGGAAGATTTTTTTTTTTTGGGTATTTTTGAAATATGTGAAAAATATTAAATATCCTTTAATATCATACAATATATGCTCATAGGTATCTCCCCTTTTGTAACTTAGTGCAATAAACTAGTGATATTACCAAAGAGCATGTATAGATGCCATATTTATCACTGTATAATCTGTCATGCTTTATGATTTCTTTAAACCATCAATAATAAGAACATGTTTAGGTTTAATTTATATATTCGTATGGTGTGTATTATATTTATGAAGTTGTATCATGGTCCTTTGGTAGGTTATTATTTGGTATTCTTAATTTATATGAAAACATACTTTTCGTTCTTTATTCATTATGTATATGTTACTTGCATTTGTTTCTGTAATGTATGTTTGGATATGATAAATTAAACAGTGGTATTGGATATTTCAATTTAATCAAAATTTAAATTTTTTATTAATGAGGCAATAAACATATGAAATAAAATAGTTGGAAACAAGAAAGATCCACTATAATGGTCATCTAGTAATGTAAATGTTTGTTTGGTTTCTGTTGATGAATCTGAAGTATGTAAAAATATCTTGGGAATCTATATACATGTATTTACATAGAAATATTTATAGTGTATTTTCACATTCTCCATGTATCTCTTTATGAATTATCTAATCTACCACTGGTTCCTTGGTGGGATCAGTGTGTGAGAGATCAGTTTTGGGAGATGATGCACTAGGAGAAGGACTTCTACTAGTGGTCACCTTCTATGAAAGTTGATAGACCCTGTGATCCTCAAAAGGATAATTATGGGATTTATTAACCCTCTTATAATAAAATATATAGTAACTATGTGAAATAGGCCTAGATATTTCTTTTTGAAATTTAATAATTTCCTAATCAAATAATTATGTAAGATTTTGCTCAAGAGTAAAATAATCATTATCTAAGTTCCTGTGTATACCATGGTAAGTGCAAAAGTTTTGTCCTTTAAACTTTTCAAATATGTGTAGTGGGTAATGATAATTAGGAGTAACTATTATTGTTTATTTATGCAATAGTGTGCATAATATATCATGTGGTCTATCATATTACCAATCAAACTGAAGAGCATGTCATTTGGTATATGGTCTAATTGTGGGAGATACTCTATAAACATGTTCTTTTTATTTATTCAATACCTTTATTTTTTGTTATTTGACATATATTATTGTTAATATATAATGTGTTTTAATTGGTTCATGATCTTTTCTAATTTTCGTATTTTCCTTGGAAACATGATTTTATCATGTGTAGTTTTTGATGAAGAGATAAGCAAATTGGCTTGAGTACTCATTAGAGCACATGTATATTTGTGCACATCCCCATACAAGGTATCAAATTAATCAAAGGGATTATACAATTCTCTTTATCTGAGTGGAGAAAGAAGACCTCTACTAAATACAATTTGTACTTCCAAATTTGAGGGTGTATAATTTAAGGAATACAAAGCATCCTTAAATCAAATAGCATGGTCTGGTATAGACTCATTTTATATTTTTGTCAATGCTTTTAAATATTATAATGATAACTTAGATAAGGTATAATGATGAAAATTCCATATAAATACATCTTAAATTTTTTTAAAAGTTGATAAGGAACCATTTTGGAAGGCTATAAAACTAATCAAGATCCCCTTGGGTTAAGATATAATGGAAAGCCTTTAAGATCAAGCTTCCATTTTGGAAATAATGTTTAAATGAATGTATATGTTATTTTAAATGAATAACATAATCCCCTTGAACATAAAATTAGGAGAACTTAGGCATAGTCAAGATTTAAGGATAAGGATGCTAAAAAACATAACTAGTAATAGGTTGTTTAGTTAATGATTATCCTCGAAAATAACCTCATGATAAGAAATTTACAGCTTAAGATTGTTGACTTATTGTTTCAAATATCCTATGGTAGTCATAATAGATAAAATATTATAATAAGAGATTACAACTTTACTTATATCTTTTAAAGTACCATTCATACGAAACATAGGATTGATAGATTCTTTACCACCCTCTAAAATAGGATCATTACATGGTTTTACAATATTGTTAAAGGAACACCCATGTCTAAAGAGATAAGTATATCTTTTTTAATAACATGAAGTTTGATATCATTATCATTTAAAAGTGAAACATTTATCAATTTTTTTTGACATATCATAGGATAAGGAGAAATGATTTCACTATTTTCACTGGAGTGATCCAAAAAAAGAATAATATTTTCAAAACTATCATTATTTTGGAAATATAGTGCACACTCATCCTTTTCAACATTTTCATCATGTGAAATAGAAGGAAAACATTCAATTTTAGATTCATCTTGAGAATTTATGTATGAAACATCTTCATCATCTTGAATGCTAACTTATTTCATATCTATTGTATCACCTTAAATAAAAGGAATCAATTTTACCTTTTTAGACCTTTTGCTATTGGAAATATAAGGGAAAGAGGCTCCTAGTATTTTCGTTAAAGGTCATACTCATAACCATATGAAGACATGTTATAGTCAACATAATCAATGAAACTTGCATTGTCATCATTAGTTTTTCATTATTATAGTTATAAGGAATAGAAGTAGATTTAACATGATTTTGATATGCCATAAGATCTACATATGCAATAAATTTATCATTAGAAACATTAAACAAATAATCCCAAGGATGGGGATTTGAAGGACCTTGCCTAAGGAAATCCATAATTGTGCATCTAATAAAAAATAAAGTAAGTGCAATGCTTGAAACAAGAAGATAAATAAGCATGCTTCCAGCTATGCTTATATAATTAGATCTGAAAAATAAATAAATGAATCTAAACTAAAATTTTAAAGAAGTATAAAACCCTAATATGTAAACTAGGGTTTTGGTTCAACAAACAAAGGTCAGGTTCACCAAATGTTTAACCCTAAAATGTTTTGTTTTCTAGGTTGAGGTTACCTAAATAAGTTATTAAAGGGGTATATAGAAATGAATACGCACAAGGGTGATAGTTAGATCTACAACATGTTAGTATTTATATGAGCTTATTATTGAGATATGGTGTGTGAAACATTATTAATTGTGTGTATAATTTGTATTATCGAGGATAATATAAATATGCTTATAATAACAACTCATATTATGAGTTGTTTAGTATATTATTATTTGTGTGACATTTGGTTTTTAAAACAAACTCACGTAAATAGGTTTGAGTTTAATATGGGAGGTGGATGAGATATTCAAGGAGATAGGAATATCCCTATCTATAAGAGAATCCTTCCTATATATTTGTGTTGTATTCATAAAATATTTATTTAATCAAAATAGATATCATAATATTTTTGTGATGAAACAAAAATTCTTTGTGCACTGTTAATTTTCATATTTGGCTCTCCTCTAATTTCCAATAGTGGTATCAGAGTAGGAAAGGTAATGGCTTGTTGATTTATGAAGGGGCAATTTTTTTGCAAGCTATGTTTGCCTTGACATGAGAGTTTTATAATATATTGAAATTTAGTCTATAAAAATTATGTTCTCCATGTTTTATTATGCTCATGATTTGTCTGTGTGGACCATATAATTATTTTGAGGGATATAAAAGATCTTGTCATGGCACTGTGGCTTGGATTCCAGCATTGAATGTGCTGTATTATTTATTAAAGGTTCTAAAATCTATGACTATATGCATCAGAATTGTCAAACTTAAGATCTGGACAACTCTTTATTTTCATACATACTTGCATATACTATCATTATTGTTTCCATGGATCAAAATTTTGTGCAAAGTCTATTTGAGTCATTTTATGCATCTACCATTTTTTAAAGGATGTTTGAATTGGCATAGTGGAAAGAATTGGTTTTCACCTAGGTTCACATAGCATGCACACCTAGGTGTAGTGGAGATAATGTGTCATTGATAAACTTCATCAATCTTATGTTTTCCACTCCATATCTCCATTGTATCTAGCTATTATAAGAACTATGAATTGATTTTATAAATCAATCAAAATAGTCTAATTTTCATCATGGCTGCATGTACCATTTTTCTCCACCATCATATCCTTGTCATGTTACACCAGTTCATTGCCCACCATCTTCTTTTAAAATAGGGTTGTGCATATTTGTTTACTCTCTACCGACAATATTTTATACAGGAGATATGTTAAGTTTGTTTTGTCTTATTTTGTCAGATTATTATTTATCTTGTTCTAATTTTTTTTTAAAAAGGTGTTATAGTCTTTTTATTTATTTTTGTTTTTATAAAGTAATTAATTATTACTTTCTTGTTAATAGACTTATTTTTAATGTTTATAATTCTTTTATGTTTGGTCACAAGCTTATAGTAGTTAGATAAGTCTAGGTGTCATTATTAAATGCAATCAAAGTGGTTTAAATTTTGAGTAAAGCCATTTATTAAGGTTTAGTTTTGATATGTATTAATGCATTTTCATAAACTTTCTTTATTAAAGAAATTTATATTATGTATATAGTTTATAAGTCTGTTTATATAAAAGAGTCAACTTATTGTTTAAAAAATAATTTTTTATTTTATTACTTTTTAAATGTTTGTATTGTCATAGTCATTTTAGTTATAATGTATATTATCAAAAGTATAGTCTTTTGTAAAAATATATTATGTCATCAAGTCATAAAAATTCAAAGTGTCAATATTTTGTGTTTGGTCCATACTCATGTTATGAGTCAAAAGTCGTCAAAAATAGTTATGTCAAAAAAGTCAAAGTTGTTTAAGCTTAGAGTTAAGGATGCATTTTTACTTATACACAATTTCCACATTATGGAAGAGATTTTATTAGCAAAAATCATGTAACTAAGCTTCATAAATATATCACCTGAGTAAGTAGTGACATACTGGAGGTTAGAGGATACATGAAAGATGGAGGTCTTTTAGTGACCTCTCGTCTGTCACCAATGATGGGGCTGCACCAATGATTTGGTGACTTATGTGTGTTTGAATAAAAATAAAAGGACATTCTTGTTCACATGCATGGTGTGATTTTATTTTTTTAGTCATGTATTTTCATTACCCTAATTTTTTGAAACACCTTTTCTATTTGGAGACAAGGGAGAGTGTGGATATAATGGAATGTGGAAAACAGTTGTATACGAGGCAACTAACAATATATATCTTACAACTGCCTTACTTATTTATAGAGATGACCCCCAGTGACATGTCCATTATGGTCATGTCAAGTAAATGTGAGATTTATTCCTTTGCATATATTAGTCATGTGCAACAAGATCACATCAATAGTATGCAGACCTAAAAGTATGGGTTGGCATACAATTTTTTTCATGCCAATTCTTGAATATGTATATTCTCCCCATGCTCACATTAAATGGGTGTAGATAGGATTAATAATTTTCAAAAGGGGCTTAATGTTTAGGTATGGTGTATGAAAAATTATTAATTGTGTATAATTTATATTATCAAGGATAATATAAATATGCTTGTAATAATAACTCGTATTATGAGTTGTTTAGTATATTATTATTTGTGTGAGATTTGGTTGTTAAAAAAAATCATGTAAATAGGTTTAAGTTTAATATGGGAGGTATATGAGATATTTAAGGAGATATAAATCTCCCTATCTATATGCGAATCCTTTCTATATATTTGTGTTGTATTCATAAATGATTTAATTAATCATAATAGAGATTAGAATATTTGTGTGATGAAATAGAAATTCTTAGTGCACTATTAATTTTCCTATTCATCTCTCATCCAATTTCCAACACTTATACTAAGATTTATTTCATGACAATATTAGTTAAGAATAATATGCATAGGTTACACAATAAATATTTGAACACATAATATATTAAACTATTACAAACTATTATAAAATAATTTGGGTAATACAATTATATATAGGAAAGCTTTTCCTATATTCATGGAGATCCTTATATCCATAATATATCTTAATAATACTCAAACCTATTAATGTAATATTATTTATAACAATATTAAGTTTAACCAATAATAACCTATGCGTAATATATTATTTGTTATAATAATATATGTGACTAACCAACTAACTACTAATAATTGTATTAACCATATGGTAAATAAAAATAGTAAATAGTAATTTACCCAATGTAAATACTAATTCCCAACATTACCCCTTAATTTTTACATGGTAAAACATGTCTCATTCTTACACTACAATGTGTCAACAATGGAGCTGACCTAAGCTATGGTACACTGCATAGGCTTGCACATATAATCATATTGCACGGGCTTGCACTAAATCCATAATTGTTAAAATATATTTTGAACACCATTATAAATTTATTCCAAAATAGGGTTTACATAGTTAATACTCACAATTGAACATGAATTTACTACATTTGTTCTTATTTTCCACACCACACTGAAAAATTGAAAAACTGAAATAAAATGCCACCAAATCATATGGGCCTTGTCATTGGAGATTGACAAGAGGCTATGAATACCTCATTCCTCCAATGAATCAAACCTCCTTATTTTTTATTCTTACTCAAATGATCTAGCTTTGAGACTCAAAATAAGAAACTGCCCCCATAATTTTGATAATTCATTTTTAGGATCCCTGGTTCTCCCAAAATTATATCCTTTACACAGGATGAGATTTTTGACTTCAATATACTTCATTACCATAAAAAATACTTTTAACTCTTACCCTTGAATCATTTTATTTGGACATATTTGTATAATGTTCCTAAATATATTTAACCTTAACATAAAATGTTTATTAACATAGATCAAATAATAAACTTTAAATGATGACTAAACTAAAAGACAAAACTTTTTGAACTCTTAAATATAATTCAAAAGATTGTATTAAAAAATGTAGGTGGTATGAGTTTGACCATGGTTGGGAGAATAAAATTCAATGTGGATGAAGCCAAAAGTTTTCATGGATCAAATTGAGATCAAAGTGCAGGTAAGCTCATAGATTGAGAGAAATATGTAGCTAGGAAGAGGAGCTTAGTCAATGCTTTAACCTCTCATATTCATGTTTGACATTGTAAATAACATGATAAAGTATTATTCATAACTAGATACATTTTGTTAAAAAATAATTGAATAATAAATTTCACATAATACATAGATCTAAATGATATGGATAGAATGTAGAATAGATCTTCAAGACTACATGCATAAAGTGTATTTAATCACTACACAATGCCCCATGTAGAAGGAGTGTCATGTTCATATGATGTAATAGATTTTTGATTGAAATAGTAAAATTATAGTGCCAAAAGTGGTTAAATAGAATTATAAACAAGGGAATATGATATATTCATAAAATTTTGAGGCCGTATCAAGATACATGCTTTCCAGATACTAGTGAGTGATAGGGTTGATCATTGAATGGAAAACCATGATGCTTATGCCTTCATACATTTAATATATAATTACATGATTTAATGATGATTTACAAACTCCAATACTTGGATCCCATAAGTTTGGTGGGATATCACAATGGCCTTTGATATAAATAATTTGTGAACACTAGTAGCGAGTGTGGATACAATGAAGAATTCTCAAAATGCAATACTTTGGGGAAATTTAATGAATAACCCCTTCAATAATCTAACACATCATATTGCATTCCTATAATGTCTCTAATCTCATATTAATGTTAGTATTTGTATGATATTATACCAATATTTATCTCATGTACAGTTTATTGAAGAAGAATACACATAGGTTACTCACAAAAATATTTAAACATAATATATTATGCTATTACAAACTCATCTGGGTAATACAATTATATATAGTAAATATTTTCCTATATTCATGGAGATCCTTCTACTTATAATATCTCCTAATAATACTCAAACATGTTTATGTACTATTATTTATAATAATATTATGTTTAACCAATAATAACCTATGTGTAATATATTATTTGTTATAGAAATATTTATGACTAACCAACTAACCAATAATAACCATATTAACCATATGGAAAATAAAAATTAGTAAATAGTAATTTACCTAATGAAAATACTAATTCCTAACACAATATGCCAATTGGGTGCTAGACTCAGATATAAACATACCCTATATTTCTTATGATGAGTTATGTTAAAAATTGTAAGTAAAACTATACTAGATATATAAATGATAAAGAAGTAATGTAATTATCTTGTTCTAATGATAATATAGTTTTGGATCTAGAATAGGTAAGAAATAGATTGAAATATGGTTCTAGAATAATCATCAGATTGTAATTTGGATGATTCTAGAGTCATGAACACCAATTCCAAACAAGGATGGTTACATAGACACTATTGTCTAAACTCCACATGGGTCCTATATGAAATCCCCATAGGAAAATTATGAGACCACCTATATGCTTTTGGGTTTGACTTTGATTTCAATCTAATTCATTCATATTTGGGTCATGGACTATCACTCCTCATGAATTTTCAAAACATATTTGAAGTACATATACTAAGAGGGGGGTGAATCATTTTTCTTAAAATAGTCCTTCAATTTCACTCAACATTCATGAATCATTCATTCACTTACATACATAATCAATGCATACACAAGTATCTATGAAAGCAAATAATATTAGAGCATAAGATATATATGGGAAACCCTCTTAGGGGATAAAAACCATTAATACACAACATGGAATATATTATTATAATAAATGAATCAAGATTTTAGTGAGGCACCAACCCCATAAGGAGCTGCAACACCTTACTAGTCAAGCACCAACTTAACTAGTCCTTTAGCCAGCTCCAACCTATAAAAAGGCTCCAACCCCTTGGGTAACCCATAACCAACTTAGCTAACTTGAATAAATAATCACCCTTGAAAACTTGTTACTTAACTAAATATGACCTCCTTTTTTTTATCTTCTCACTCTTTTATCTCTCTCAAATGGCCCATTAGGCCTTCTCACTCAACTAGCCCTTTCCTGGGTGGAATTAGGTTATATATATATATATATGAGTTTTTAATATTCCATATATATATATATATATATATATATATGGAATATTAAAAACTCATATATTATTATATTTAATCCCTTTAACTATTTTCCAAAACTCTATATCATTTGCTTATATGCTCAATTCTCTAACTAGTTAAATTAGGCCTATTAGGCCTTGTATTTATACTTGACTCTTGCTCTTACCCATATTTGTCAAAAAATAACTTCACCATATTTGGATCATAATTGAAATAGATAAATACACATATTTCACAAGTGAAACCACAGCACATAGGTTTGTCATTACCCTTAAGGGCTAAAACTTCCTTAGGCCTAATAGAGACCTAATTCAATTAGGCCTTCTCTAAGGACATGTTTCACTTAGATCTTATTGGAACACTTTGAGTCTTAAAAAAGGATTAAAAATTCAAAAATTACTCAAATATACCCTTGATAATCTCACCTTATTTTCCAAACACCATTTGTCTCATTTTTCTCCTTAAACCACCCAATTATGTGTACTTGCCAAATAGCCTTCTTACTACAATAAAGTTTGTCTTACAAATTAGAATCATATAGTCAATTTTTACACATAACATAATGACACATCACATGTATATAATATAAATGAACTAAATTTCATCATCATGTTCATTATAACTCATAAAATAGGTAAAAATACCTCTAACTGATCAACTTTATATGCTCACTTAGAACGACACACAAGCCTAAAAAACCCAGTCAAGAACCTTTGACTTTTCACACCTTCATAGGAGTTTATCATGCATAAAAATGTGTTAAAATGAACCTATGAGAAATATATAACAAATTTACATGAATTTTATTCTTAAAAACTATGAAAAATAAAAATATTCTCACTCACATAAAGAAAATTGCTTGTAGCATCAAAAAACATAGTCAAGAAGATCAAGTCTTTATACACCTATGGGAACAATTTTATGATCTTAAAATGGATTTAAATTAAACTTAATAATAATTAGATAATATTTGAGTATATATTTTACAAGGTTTAAAATCCATACTGGTCTTACATACCAATCTCACATCTTCACCGTATACAAACTTCACTGTGTTAGACAGATCACTTTGAGAACAACTTTTAACATTTTTGTGTGCATCACCATGAATTACAAACAAGGGTAATATGAGGTATAGGTATTTTAAAAAATAAATCATGAATTTTTATCCATCCTTAATTCTCTATAACCAATCCCTAATCTCATTCTTGTTTAGTTTTCTCATTATCTTGCTCATTATGCCTGTTTAGCGATAGGTCAAATTCCATGACTAGTTTAGCACATTTTAGGTCTAAAAAATACTAAAAAACTTACATGGGAATTAAAAAAATTTATCACACATCATCCTCCATCCATTTTCATGATTTTACCTAGTCAATCCTACTTGTTACATCAAAATTTTGAGAAATAAGGGTTTCTGTAGCTTCTACTCAATATCATGATAAATCAAAACCACTTGGAGAAACATGGAAAAGTAATTTACATGTTATAAACATCAATATAGGTCAAGAAAACCATTTTGATCCATAATTGACAAGATATTTCCTATCAAGTCATTATGAGGGTTTTAAGAGTTTTTTGATTTGTTTCCCTTCTTAATAATCATTTACAAAAGGATTTCACCCCAACTCCAAAACAAATGCTATGAATTTAAATATAGGTAAATTCCTAAACTTCCATGAGTTACTCAAGATCTAATGAAAATGTTACACATACCAATGAGTATAAAAAATTCCTTCTCGGGTCTGCAACACCCCATTTTATGCATATTAAAAACCTTACCACTAATTTTCATGAATTTTCCTTTAGGGTATGACCTAAATTTTTTTAAGCAAACTTAAAATAACTAGTAATACATCTATCAATTCTTTTAATAGATATAACACGTTGGGAAATGAACTTGACCCCTCATTAGGCCATACTAGGTCTCTTTGCACACTAGGCCTTGAATTGCCAGTCATACTAAGACCATGATCACACTTTGAAATGTATTTAACTACTCACAATACCTCATACACATGTAAAATTAAATCATGCACACTAAAAAACTACTTCACAAAAGTCTCATATTTCTCAACTCATCACGTTATTAGGCCTATGCCTTCTCACTAGGTCTTTATGCGAGGACTAAGCCTCAAGAATTAAAATTAAACCTCATATAAATGATTATTTGCATCTTTCTCATGTTTAAAAAAATGTATTCACTATATTATTCCTTATATCATGATCTTTAATTTGACATACCATCAACCTCAGATGAATTACTAGGTTTTTTTCTAATTTTCTCTTGTCATGAGACTTCTTTGACAATATCATCTCACCATGCATAAACTCAATTATGATCTTGACATAACTGACATATATATTTAGTTTGACATAAATGAAAATAATAATGATTAAAAACCAACAATAAGAACATAACTCAATAATATCCCCCCTTGTCATTGATGGCAAACACTATAATATAGCAGATCATTCTCATCTTCTCAAGATGGATCTTCTTTGATACTTGGTCTTTCTCCTAAATATGAACTTTATCCACCTTTCACATTAATGAAAAATGGTCATATTATTTACAAATATATTTTACTTGGAACTAAAAACACACATTTTTCTCTTTAAAAAAACTTATCACATATCAGGCTTACATACCTACTCTTGGAGCATGATTGGCTCCCCTTGTCTCCATGATAATTTTAGACATTTTCAAGACTATGAATTGGTTTGATCAAGTCATCATACAAAAAAAATTATGACCTATCTTTTGTGATCATACCTAAAATATAATTTTGACTAAACCTTGAATATGAAAGTAACCAAAATACCATAAAACTCCATCTATGATCAAACATCCTTCATGCTCATTGCTTACTAGCTAAGTGCCTCCATGAGTCCTAATGGAGTCACCTTTTCTTAGGGAACGAGAACATCATAACCTCAAGAGATTCAAATATCTCCATGTCCATACTAGGCTGAACTTATTTCATGATTCTCTTAGGCTTGAATAATCCTTTTGGCTTGACCTCCTCAATCTTTATTTAAAAAACATCCTTACTTGTTTTATTGATCTTGCCTCCTTCATAAAAAATCTAAGATGAAAAAGAGAATTCTTGGCACTCATCTACATCTTGATTATACTCTACCATGCCAAATAGTCCACTTAGACTTGTAAATTGGTCATCAGCATTAGCTACCTTGGGTTTCCACATATTATCTTGTCTTCTTTCTTGCACTTTAGGGTTCTCAACTTTCTTTTTTAGTCTTGAGAATCCATGCTTATAGTACTTTACAATATGACCAACCTTATGAAAATTAAAACACACTATTCCTCCTAATGGAAACACACCATGACCCATAATTATTGAATGATTATTCTCCTCATAGTTCCATGCATATTAATTATTGGAGGGCCTTTTACAATGCCTTTCTCTATGTCCAAATTGGTTACATGAATAATAATAGCCATTGAAGGGGTTATCATACCTTATATATTTAGGTTTATTGATAGTATTAGCCTTCATTCTTCCATTACCACATTCTTTGATTGATTATTGACCTTATTGATCACATTAGTGTTCTTCTCTTGAGCTCCATTAAAACCAAGTCTTGTTTTGTCATTAACAGTCTTTTAACTACTAAGAATGTTGTATAGATCAATATTACTCTTTTCAAACCTCACAAAGGACTTAACCTTAATTGATTCCTGATCTAACTCAGCTCTTACTGAATCCACTTTAGTTACATACCTTGTATATTCTTCTTATTTGGTCTTTAGACGAGTAGTCATAATCTCAAGTTGAGTTTCCACTTGTTTGATTATTTTCTTTTATTCTTTGGAGTTGTTGCTTAGTCTAGCTTCAGACAAGTTGATTTAATCCTCATAATATTTTATAAGGGAAATCATAACCCTTTTATTTTTATTTACCATCTCCAGTTCTTCTAGAGTATTCATCAACTTAGCCTCAAAGTCCACCTCATCTCCTTCTTCACCTGAATCACCAATAACACCTCCAATCCATATAAACTCTTTTTGATTTGAGTAGCTTGCTTATTCAACCATGAAGATAATTTTTTTAAAATTACGTCCATCACCTTCATGGTTACTCTTATAATCACATCTCTCACTCTCATCAAATGAGCTACAATCTTCTTTGGTGTAGGAACTTCTTTTATTTTTGAAAAAACACTTCTTATCATCATACCTTCTAAAGCTTTTATTGATATTATTAGACCTGTAGGATATTTTATCATCATCATGACCTTCATCATGATCTTCATCATCCTTAGCCTTATTCTTATGAGGTAACTTGCTATCAAAGTGTCCAATCTCTCCATAATTGAAGAATTTAAAAGGTAATTTTCCCTTGTATTTACTTGAGCCTATCTTCATCTTTATTGAAAACATAGTTATCAACTCATCATAATCAATATCATATTCATCATTATCTTTGACTTTCTTACCTTGTGTCTTTTTCTCCTTTGGATTATTTTCTTCCTTGAATACATCTTCCATCTTTTCAAGTCTTCATTCACTTGTCCTCATCGCATAGGTTGTTAGGTTGTCATGAAGTCCATCCATTTCTAGCTTGTCTAGATCTTGCATCTCTTTAACAATAGATATCTTAGAATCAAATTTTGGAGTTAGAGATCTCAAAACCTTTTGAAAAATAGTAGACTCTTTCAAATATTCACCTAGAACTCTTATGATGTTGACCACTTGATCAACCCTCAACAAGTAGGTTGAAATGGTCTCATCTTTACTAGTTTTTAGGCTTTCAAATTATCATATGTGGGTTTGTAACTTAGACAATTTGATCTTGGAATATCCCTCATGAATATTCTTCAAATTATCCCACATTTATTTATCAGACATATAGTGCATCACCTTCACAATTTTTTCTTCTAATAAACCACATATAATACCATTCATTACTTTTGAGTTATTGTCACTAGATTTCTTGCCTATTACATCTGTAGAAGGAATAGAGGGTGCACTATATCCATCCAAGAATAATTTCCATACATAATGACCTCAAGAAATCAGATATGTCCTCATCCTAACACTCAAAAAATCATAATTGGATCCATTAAATAATGTATCCTTGCTTGTAGAAAAACCACCTTGTGTTTAAATAGCCATCCTTACTTATAATCTATTTTATGTTATTCGACCTCCTTTAACAGACCTATTATAGTACCAAATGTTGTAAATATAGATACTAAGAGTGGGGAGTGAATTATAAATAGTCCTCCAATTTCAATTAACATTCATGAAGCATTCATTCACTTACATACAACAATCAATTCATACACAAGCATTTATGAAAGCAAAAAACATTAGAACATAGGATATATGTGGGAAACCCTCTTGGGGGATAAAACATACTAATTAAAAACATGAAATATATTAATATAAGTAATAAATCAAGATTTTAATGAGAAACCAACCCCATAAGGAGCTACAACCCCTTACTAGTCAAGCATCAACTCAACTAGTCCTTTAGCAAGCTCTAACCTGCAAGGAGGCTCCAACCCCCTAGATAACCCAGAACCAACTCAGATACCTTAAATCTCTAATCACCCTTAGACACATTTTACTTACTAAACTAAATATAACCTCCTTCATTTGCTCCTCTCACTCTTTTATCTCTTTCAAATGGCCTATTAGACCTTCTCGCTTAACTAGCCCTTTCCTTAGTAGAATTAGGTCAAATGACCTTGATAACACCTATATAAACATAGTTAGATCTTCATGGAATATTAAAAAAACATATCTGATGGTATTTGAATCCTTTACCTCATCCCCAAAAATCTATATCATTTGCTCATATGCTCGATTCTCTGACTAGTCAAATTAGGCCTATTAGGCCTTGTCTTTATACTTGACTCTTGCTATTACCCATATTGGTTAGCCAATAAACTCACCATACTTGTATTTTTATGAAATAAAAAATATATCATGTCTATAAATCAATCCTAACTTAGATAATATAGATCATACCATACATTTCTGATTGGGGACACATTAGATAATTATAAACATGATCAATATAGAGATCCGCTAGTCCCGATTAGGGAATCTCTTATCATAATACATAATTCTAGGGAGGGTTCCAAAACCTCTAATTAATGATCATGAAATAAACATATGGGAGTCTTAAATTTTTATATCTCACTAAATTAATAACAAGTAAATCAAATCTAATCTAGTGCTCACCAAAACTTGTGGCACAATATGGGAGTTAGTAAATAAACAAACATGTATAAGAGAATCTCAATTAAGCTATGTATGAGTAAGACCCTAATACATGGAAGAATAAGAGTAATATTATTTAAATCTAATACTTGTGCTAATTATATCAACTAAAGAGAGGGAAAACGTTTAGGGAATACTTACTTGAATGATGAACCCATCAAGACTCAATTTCTCCCTTGGCCAAAGGGGTTTTGCAATAGGTTGTGTTTTATAAGGATCATTAAGAAAGGCCAAATCATCAAATACTTATTCAAAAAACTAGATTATCCAAGTATAAAACCTAAAATAAGACACCTTAAGTAAAATTGTGGAAGAATAGATTGTAAAGAATCCTAAGTGAATAATAACTCTTGTTCATTGGGTTATAATGATGAAAAATGATCTTGTATATATAGGTAGATTTAACCTTAATCCCTTCTAAAAATTTTGGTTGATAGGGTTAGCCCAATAAACCTATTAAAATAAAGGACAAAAATTCATTAGGTTATGGGCTAGGTCAATTAAAAGCTGACCTAGATCCTAAATGAATTTCACCCAAAACTATACAGGGTTAACCCAGTCAACCTAGTATAGCCAACTTTCAAAAGGAGTGTAAGGTAAGGAAAAGAAGAATGGAAAGTGGGAAAATATTAGAGGAGTATAAAAAATATTAATAATAACTTAGGGAATGGTTTTTAAGAGCTGGTTGGATTATTAATAAGTGGGAATAAGGGACAACAATATTATGAAGGACCAATGGTCTACCCACCCCTTTCTCAGTGCACCCTTTAAGGCATACACTTAGAGAGATTGAGTCTCAATGGGTTTTCACAAGATAGAAATAATCAATATTTTATAAAATTTGAAAATATTATGTGTATACATATGGCCCACTCAAATCTCAACACGTGTCACCAAGGTGCAACAAGGGACGGTGCTTTGAAAAAGAACATAGTAACACACAATGTTGAGGCTAAAAAAAGTTGCAGTATTTTAAAGCATAAAATAACTAAAAGTAAATGACTAAAAATAAAATAATGAAAATTAAATGTGATGTGTACCTTAAATTACCTTTATTTTTGGATGGTTATCTATTTTTTTTGTAATTTTAATTATGTGGGATACATATACTATTGTCAATAAACTAAAGAATACAAAACTAAATAGCAAAAAAAAACAAATACAGGAAAGCCAAGATAATTTGTGCTATATGGATGGGATATACTTATAAATTTGGCAAGCTAGGGTGACAAGTTCTATGTAGACTAAATGACCAAGTCAAAATTAGAGTAAATCACGTAACCAAAAAGTTAAGGCTACTAAAGACTAAAAAACTCAAACAAGTAAACCTTAAGTAAGAAAGGCAAACTCACCAAATCAAAGGAAAGATACATGTCAAAAAGGATGGTAATAAAAAATCTATGTAAATCAATAACAATCCTTACATAGACAAAGATGGGCAAGCAAAAACAAAATGGTAAAACAACATTGAGAAGTAAGCAGTAACAAGCCTTATCTCACTCAATAATGGAAGAAGGTGTAATAACAACACTAAGGAGTGAGAATTAATAATCCAACCTCACTCAATAATGGAAATATTACATGAAAAGTATAAATGGACTTAGGTGTCCACAAAAAGGGGTAGTATGATAATGATAAATGGTAAAAAGATAGCCAAGCAGGTCTAAAAATGTAAATCCATGGTGTGAAGAAAGTAATCCATAATTTCTCAAGAATATTATTTTGTTCTAAGGATAGATTAAATTGAAACAAAGTATTACTAGCATGTTTTTAATAGGTGAAAAAAATGGAAGTACAGAAGAGGGAAAATAGATTTAGAATCATAATTTACCTATCAAGGGGGAAATGAAATGGGTGGAGGGGATAATGAAGGAAAAAAACTAAGGTAGAATAACTCTTTATCAAAGTCAAGATACTCATATTAAGTTTGTTAAAAAAATAGGACTTTTGACCTTAAGGAATTTTAAGAACTTCTCTTAGCCACACACGTATTAGGTTAACAAATGCATTATGTAGATCATCCCATTAAGGCTATATGAATGAAAAGTAAAATGGACCCACCTTACCACAATATGTTCCCCATTCCTCAGGACCCTTTATAGAGCCATTGATCTAATGCAAATATTGGTTACTTTCATAAGAAAGTAGATATCACCATAGAGTTTGTTGAATTCTCTTATTCTAATTTACTAGCCTTCCTGACCCCAATGAACCTTAGCTCTATGTGAGACCAACTATGGAGTTTGAGATTTGATTAGAGATAGGAGATGTGCTTGTAATCATGTCTTTTGGTGTGATTTTAAATTTTTAGATTTGTATGTTGCCTTTTATATATCATTTTCATTTTTTTCAGATGATTTGACTTTTAACTTTATTGATGGATTTTTCTATTCCTCCTCCATATGGATTTGGAAAACCAGACATCGGTGCTAAAGATGATTTTCATTTGAATACTTGGGCCCTGGTTACTAAGAGAGAGATCTCAGAGAACATGGTGTCTAAAATTCTGGTAAATATAGGTAAAATAAAAGTGTTATCTTGACTTTGACCTTGTTTTATCCAATGTGGAGTGAAAGGAAATCAAAAGGAATGAAACAAAATAATTTGAATTACTTCAAATTTCAAAAAATGTGACAAAGGGTGGAAAAAAGGATTCAATGATAGTAAATTGTGATTTATTATCAATATAATGAGTAAAATGGATGAAAACATGCTAACACAAGTTATTATGCAAATTTTAGCTATCAAAAGATGCAAAATCTAAATTTGAGAACAAAGATCAACACTCGTAACCATTTCAAAACACATTCCAGAAAAGGAATGACAAGATGGTGATTTTAGGATGAAGGCCAGGTCCTATCCATGGTCTTACACTATAACTCATAAAATAGAAACCCATGAGAGTGCCAAAAAGTATTGGAAGAATAAATGAGGTAAGCAAAATATGATATTTGTGAGGAAGCCCAGGTCGTATCCATGGTCTTACATTGCAACTCACAAAATAAAACAGAATGGGTGCCATAAAGTGTGTAAAAAGAATATGAAAATAAATAAGACTATGGTACATCATGAGGAATACTGGGTCCTATCTATGGTTTTATAATACAACTCATGATAGAAAGGGGAAACCAAAAGACCAAAAAGGAAGGACTAAGGTTTGTTAAAAAAAAAAAACTACTATAGAGGGGGAGACCCATGTAAGTAACCTTAAAAAAGTGATAGATAGATATCATATATAGAAAAAATGAAAATAAGGAAAGGTTTAGGCAACATAGTTCTTGAGAAATTGTGCATTGGTGGGCTCTTTGAAAACATGGCCTTCATTGGTTTGAAGGAAATAGGTACTTGTACCAAGAATATCTTTGACTAAATAAGATCCCCACCATTTTTGGGCATATTTACCTTATTTATCATAAGTGTAGTCTAATTTAAGGACAAGATCACCAATATTAAATGTACAAACTTTAATATGTTTATTATGTTGTTTGTCAATACAAGCCTTGTATTGGAGGTTATGTTGTAAATCAAAAAGATGGTGTTAATCAAAGAAATTAAGGGCATGAAGGTGAGATCCACATAATTATTCATCAAGAATGATACCATGAAGAGGTATATGGAGAGACATAAGCTCAACTTATAATGGAAGAACTGATTCAGAACTATAGACTAGAGAGAATGGCATTGCCCCAGTGGTAGTACGTATGCTAGTTTGATAGGCCCAAAGAGCAACATATTGATAAAGGTGTCAATCTATGTGGGTTTCAAGAATTTTCTTTTGGAAAATTTTATTAGTCGCCTTATCTTGGCCATTGCATTGTGAATGATAAGGTGTAGAAAATTTATGATTGATCTTGAATTTAGCACAAAGTTGTTTGAAATCCTTGTTTTTAAAATTACCACCATTATCAAAAATGATTATATGGGGAGCACCAAAGAGAAAATGATTTGATTAAGAATAAATTTGGCAATGGTATTACCAATGACATTAACAAGGGGTATGGCTTCAATCCATTTGGTAAAATATGTGGTATCAGTAATGATAAAAACATGCCCATATTAGGAATGAGGTAATTTGATGATGAGATATAATCCCCACATGGAGAATGGCTAAGGAGATTCAATAGTTTAAAGCTCAACTAGAGGTGAATGAATTAGATCATCATGAAGTTAGAGAGGAGTACACTTTTTGACAAATTTAAATTCATCCTTTTCAAGAGTAATCCAAAATATCCTTTAAGAAGTTTAGGATTAGGTTTGAATTGCTTCATGAGAAAGTATTTACATTTAGCTTGGTCAAAAGCTTCATTAAGTGTTTGTGGATAAAAATTTCAAACCTTATATTGAAGAGAATGAGTCAAAGTAGTTATAAATAGTTTTAAAAAGTTATCATCAGTCATGTTATGGTCATATTTATGGGATAATAATTTTTTTCTTTTGATAAAATCAAGAGCTGATTTAGTGGGAGATTACTTAGCATTGATGAAGTGGCTAAGATAATTTTTGGGAAAAAACATTGTGTTGAAACTCTTTAACTAAAGGATTGACCAAATATTCTAATTTCCAAATGGAATGTTTCAAAATTTGGTTGTACAATTCTAATACATCATCAGTAAAGATTTTGACTAAGAGTTTAGTTGTGGTGAAGGTATTAGTTTGGATCCACTCTTTTTAAAGGTTGCCAAATGCTTTGAGAAATGAGGTAGGGTATTTAGTCCCATCATACTTGATAGTGGGAGATATGTTACCAATATCAATAGACACAATGAAGGGAAATAAAGTCTTATTTTAAATAGTTTGAATCATCTTGTTATTCTTATGGGTTGAGGAATAACATTGCCTAAAGTATCTCAAAGGGGTGGAGGAATATAATTAGTATTAGCTTGAGGATGGATATATGGAGGTTGATTAGCCATATTAATCAATTGATTTTGGATTTGCATCATTTGAGATCAGTTAGAGGTTTTCATTATGTTCATTTGCTAGATAACTTGTACAAGAAGTTGAGTTATATCGATAGGTGGGTTGGTGTTGGTAGTATCACTCCACAAATTGGCATTGGGGGGAGGGTTATTATAAGAGGGATTATTGATTAAAATTATTTCAATTATTTCCACATTATTTTGAAGGTTTTGAAGATGATAAGTGTCTTGATAGGTATAAAAAGGGCCAAACCCATTAACTTCATCTTAAGGTGTGATTTATACCATGTGACAATCCACAGATGAAGGAGAGGAAGAGGTGCCCCAATATTGATGGTACTCTTAGGAAGAAAACAAGAGGAATGAATATCCAATATAGTATCTAAATGGATTCAAACTATCAAATAAGATTTTGATATGGGATTTCATGATGACTTGAGAAAGATAAAAAAAAGGTTAAGAAAGAGAAAGAGATGACTAAGTCAGATAAATAGGGATGGTATAAAAAATTCACAAAGTTGATAGGGCTAACTTAGTACATGAAAAGTGCTTAAAAAGTGTACAGAGTCAATAGGGTTGACCCAGTACTGGGAACATAGACTAAAACAACTATAAATACTCAATAAGGTTGACCTAGTACTGGGAACAAAGGATAAAAAATTGTATAGAGTTGAAAGGGTTGATCTAATACTGGGAATAGAGGCTAAAAAATTGTATAAATTTAACAAGGTCAACCTAGTACTATAAGAAAAGAAAACAAACAACATGTAAGAGAATATGTTGAGAAGAATGACTATGTATTGAAATAGGAATTTTTTTGCAAGTAATTTTGAAATCAAGAAATAAAAGGAAACACAAAATCAATTAGATCAATGAAATTAATCTGATTGAGGCACTCATCATAAAACCTTACACCAATACTGGCTAATACAAGTTTTTTTAATACAACATACAATAGAGCAAAAAGAGTAGGCAATTAACCTCAAAATAAAATCTAAGTGGTCATCCTAAATTTTGTTAGATTATTATGATATAATTTTAGATGTGATAAGAAGTTGGTTGTAATCAAGAAACTAAAAATCAATCTATGGATGGTTTCAAGATATTTAGGCTGAAAGGGATCTATATTGGTAATGGTACTAGCTTGGTATTGGGGCTTAACCCTTCACTTCACACACTGTAGTGATAAGGGTGGTGGGTGATTAGCCAATATATACCATTAATCATGTGTTTATACTTGGTCAAAAAACCAAGTCAACTTCCCCCTTAGTGATGAAATCCAAGTAGGTAGGCCTTGGGTAGAAAATTGTTAAAGTGCATTTTAAGATTTTTTGATTTGGTAGTGTGTGCATAAAGAGAAAATAGTACAAGTACATGGTATATTTAAAAACCACCTAATTATACTATGTGATCTATTCTAAGCATGCAAGCCACAAAAACTGAAAGTGTGAGCTAATTACTAGCATATAAGTGTTAATTCCAACTTTGAAACATAGTATAATGTTATTTTAGATGATAGTGTACATAAAAATTACATAACAAAGTCAATAGTGTCATTACTATATCGTGGAAGCAAGGGTCTAAAAAGAACTATGTTGATAGTGTTGACCTAGTTTTCTAGATAGAATATAAAATACATAACTATGTTGATCACTAATATACTATAGAAGTAAGGGTCTGAAAAAGAACTACGTTGATAATGCTGACCTAGTTTTCCAGATAGAATATAGAATACATAACTACATCGATAGGGTCAACCTAGTTGATTTTATAGGGGTAGTTTTAAAGACTACAAATTGTGAAAAATAGAACTATAAGGAATAACAAAAATGACAGAGAAGGATAGAAATAAACCTTGGTGGGTTCGAGGATGTAGAGGAAAATGAGATTGTTGTTAAAGTACCCTAAATTATACATATAGATTCTAATAACTGGGTTGACTGGATTGACCTAGCTCTATATTTCCCTATTTATTGAAAACTTATAAAATGTACTATGTCAATAAGGTTGACCTAGTATGTTTTTTAGAAGTCTAAAAATGTACGGAATCGACAAGGTCAACCTAGTAGCCTGATATGGATGTCTAAAAGTGTATTAAGTCAATAGGGTTTGACCTAGTAGCCTGTACCTGATGAAAAACCTACATAAATAGAAAAAAGTTGTAATAATGTGATTGTGTGTTAAAACTACACATAAAAGTTAGAACTATATCAATATTGTTGACCCAGTATCATAAATATATAAAAATAAAATGATAAAATATTGAAAAACATGAAATAAAACCTATAAGGTTATAGTCACGTCAGGTTCACCAAAATGTATGCAATCAAAAATGCATCATGATTATAAATAAATCCTAACTCAAAGAAGATAGATCATACCATACACTTCTTATTGGGGACACACTAGATAATTGGGAACATGACTAATATGGGGATCCACTAGACCCAATTAGGGGATATCTTATTACAATACATAATGTTAGGGAGGGTTTTAAATCTTTTAGTCAAGCACAATCATGTAATAACCCTAAGGGATTCCTATGTTTTGATATATCACTATATTAATAATAATTAAATCAAATATAATCTAGTGCTCAAAAAATATTGTGGCACAATATGGGAGTTAGTAAATAGACAAACATGTATAAGAGAATCTCAATTAAGCTATGTATGAGTAAAACCCTAATACATGGAAGAAGAAGAGTAATATTATTTGAAGCCAATACTTATGCTACTTCTATCTACTAAAGAGAGGAGTAAATATTAAAGAATAATTACCTAAATGATGAATTTGTAAGGATTACTAAGAAAGGTCAAAACATCTAAAACTTCTTCACAAGACTATATTATCTAAGTAAAAACCCTAAGCTAAGACTCCTCAAGTAAAATAGTGGAAGAGTAGATTGTAAAGAAGTGAAAGTGAATAATAATCCTTTTTCATTGGGTTATAATTATGAAAATTATCTTGTATGTATATGTGGATTTAACCCTAAGCCATTATGAACATTTTGGCCAACATGGTTGACCTAGTTGACCTAGTAAAATTAAAGACAAAAATTCATTAGGTCACAGGCTAGGTAGGCCAAGAGCCAACATATATCTTGAATAAATTTTAGATAAAATTATACAAGGTTGACCCAATCGATCTAGTACAGTTGACTATCAAAAGGAGCATAAGGTGAGGAAGATAAGGATGGAAAGTGGGAAAATAATGGAGGTGTATGCAAAAGATGAATAATAGTTTAGGGAATGTTTTTTAGGAGTTGGTTGGATTGGTAATAAGTGGAAATAAGGGAAAACAATTTTTTAAATAACCAATTTATTTCCCACCCCTTTCTCAATGTACCCTTTAAGGCATACACTCAGAGATGTTGAGTCTTGATAGGTTCCTACAAGATAAAAAGCATAAATATTTGATAAATGTTGAAAATATTATGTGTATATAGGATCATAATTTAAATATATAAATACACATGTTTCACAAGTTAATCCACCACCACATAGGTTAGTCGTTACCCTTAAGGGCTAAAACTGCCATTAGGCCTAATAGAGACTTAATGCAATTAGGCCTTCTCTAAGCACATGTTTCACTTTGACCTTATTGGAACACTTTAAGACTCCAAAAATGAATGAAATAATTAAAAAATGACTAAAATATATCCATTATAAATTCACCTTCTACCCCAAACACCATTTGGCTCATTTTACTCTTTGAACCACCCAATTAGGTCTACTCGCCAAAAACCTTCTTACTGCCAGAAATTTTATCTTACAAATCAGAATAATATACACAATTTTGACACATAAAAATACTAAAAAATCACATGGATATAATATAAATGACTTGAGGTTAAATATCATGTTCATTATAATTCATCAAATAGGGCAAAATACCTCTAGTTGATCAACTTTATATGCTCACGTAGAACTACACATAGGCCTCAAAAACCAAGTCAAGAAACTTTAAATTTTCACACCTTCATAGGAGTTTATAATGCATTAAAATGTGTTAAAATTAACCTATGATAATTATATAACAAATTAATGTGAATTATATTCTTCAACGCTATGCAAAAACACTCAAGAACAACATTCTCATTCACACAAAAAAAACTACTTGTAACATCAAAAAAATAGTCAAGAAGATCAAGTATTAGAACACTTATGGGAACAATTTTATTATCTTAAAATGGATTTAAATTAACATTAATAATCCTTAGATAATCTTTGAATATATATTTTACAAGTCTTAATATCCATATTGGTCTTATAGACCAAGCTCACATCTTCACTCTACATAAACTACATTGTGTTAGACAGATCACTTTAAGAATAGATTTTATCATGTTTGTGTGCATCACCAAAACTTATAAACAAGGTTAATATTAGGTATAGGTATTTAAAAATTTCTTAATTTATTTTTATCCATCCCTAATCCTTTGAAATCAATCCATAATCTCATTCTCATTCTTGATTAATATTCTCATTGTCTTACTCATTAGGCCTATTTAGCGAAAGGTCAACTTCCATGACCAATTTAACAAATTTTAGTTTTAAAACCTGATAATAAAATTACATGGACATAAAATAAAAGTATAAAACATCATCTTCCATCCATTTTCATGCTTTGACTTGGTCAACCCTGCTTACTACATCAAAATTATGAGAAACAAGGGGTTATTATAGCTTATACTCACTATCATGAAAAATAAAAACCACCTAGAGAAACCTTGACGAGTATTTTATATGATAAAAACATAAAAATAGGTCAAAAAAACCATTCTAATCCATAAACAATAATATATTTCCTATGGGGTCATTATGAAGGTTTTAAGAGGGTTTTGATTGGTTTCCCTTCTTAGCAATCATTCGTAAAGGATTGCCCCTCAACTCCAAAACCAATGCCAAGAATTTAAAGCTAGGGAAATTTCACAATTTAAATTAGATACTAAATATATAATGCATAGGTTTCACATGCCAATTACCATAATAAATTCCTTCTCATGTCTGTAACACCCCATTCTGTGCACACAAAAAACCTTACCACCAATTTTCATGCTTTATTCTTTAGGGTATGACATAAAACATGGTAAAAACACTTAACATAACCATAAAACCTATATAAATTCTCTAAATATACTTTTAACCTTGGTAAATTAACTTGACCCCTCATTATTCCATACTAGGTCTTTTTTCACACTAGGCCTTGAACTATTAGTCATACTAAGACCATGATCGCAATTTAAAACCTCTTGAATTACTCATAATACCTCATCCACATGTCAAATAAACTTATACAAACTACCAATCCAATTTAAAAAATTTGCATATTTCTTAACTCATCATGTTATCAAGCCTATGCCTTCTCACTAGGTCTTTATGTGAGGACTAAGCCTCATGACTTGTCCTTGAAACTCATCTAAAGGATTCTTTGCCTCTTGATCATGTTACACAAGTTTTTCACTCTCTTATGCCTTATATAATGATCTTAACTTTGACGTGCCATAAAATGCATAGGAATTATGAGGTTGATTTCAAATTTTATATTGTCATGAGACTTCTTTGACACATATCATCTCACCATGCATAGCCTCAATTCTTATCTTGACATAACTGTCATCTATCTTGACTTTGACATCAATGAAAACAAAAATTCTTCAAAATAAAAAATAGGAACATGCCTCAACAATATCACCCTTTATCATTGATGGAAAACACTCTAATATAGCATATCATTCTCATCTTCTCAAGATGGATCTTCTTGGATACTTGGTATTTCTCCTAAACATGAAATTTCTCCCCTTTTGAAATAATGAAAAAGGGTCATATTATTGGAAAATATTTGATACTTATACCTGAAATAACACACCTTTTTTCCTTTAAAAAAACTTAACATAGATCAATCTTGCATACCTATTCTTGGAGCATGATTGGCTCCCCTTGTCTCCATGAGAATTTCAGACATTTTCAAGACTGTGACTTGGTTTGATCAATTCATCATAAAAAAGCTTTTTTTGACCTATATTTTGTGATCATACCTAAAATAGACTTTTTATTGAACCTTAAATATGAAAGTAACCAAAAGACCACAAAACTCCCCCTATGATTGAGCATCCTTCACGATTATTACCTACTAGTTGAGTGCCTCCATGAAGCCTAATGGAGTCACCTCTGCTCAAGGAAATATAACATCATAAACTCAAGAGATTCCTAGATATCCATGTCCCTACTAGATCAAACTTCATTCATGATCCTCTTAGGCTTGAATAGCCCTTTTGTCTTGACCTCCTTAGTCTTTGTTTGAACAACATCCTGGCTTGTTCTATTGATCTTGTCTCCTTCATAAAAAATATGAGATGACAGAGAAAATTATTGGCACCCCTTTGCATCTTGACTATGATATACCATGGAAAATAGTTCAATTTGACTTGAAAATTGGTCATCAAGCTTAGCTACCTTAGTTTTCCATTTATTATCTTGTCTTCTTTCTTATACTCTAGGGTTCTAAAATTTCATATTTAGTCTTGAGAATCCATGCTTATAGTACTTTAAAATATGACCAACCTTATTAAAAATGAAACACACTATTCCTCTTTATGAAAACACACCATGACCCATACCTCTTGACCAATGACTCTCCTCATAGTTCTATGCATATTCATTCTCTGAAGGCCTTCTACAATGCCTTGTTCTTTATCTAAATTGGTTACATGAATAATAATATCCATTGAAAGGGTTAGAATAACTTATAGAGTTATGTTTATTGATAGTATTATCCTTAATTCTACCAATGCCTTCATTATTTGTTTGATTATTAAGCTTCTTGATCACATTAGTGTTCTTCTCTTGATCTCCATTAAAACCAAGGCTTGTTTTATCATTAGCAATCTTTTGACTACTCAAAATGTTAGCTAAATCATTGATACTCTTTTCAAACATCGTAAATGACATAAAATTAACTGATGTTTGATCCAAATTATTTCTCAAGGAAACCAATTCAGTTACATACCTTGTACATTCTTATTTATTGGTCTTTAGACTAGCAGTCACAATCTCAAGTTGAGTTTACACTTGTTTGATTATTTCCTCTTATTTTTTGGAGTTGTTGCTTAGTATATGTTGATGATTTAAAATTGTGCTTTATTCTAATCAACAACAATCGGAATATTCAAGATGTGGGACTTGCGTCTTGAAACAACCTCCAGATTTTAGAGAAGCTGGTTCTTCTTAAAAATAAGTAAATACTAGGAAAAGGGATAGGAATATTGGTTTGATCAATTCATCATAAAAAACTTTTTTTGACCTATATTTTGTGATCATACCTAAAATAGACTTTTTATTGAACCTTAAATATGAAAGTAACCAAAAGACCACAAAAGATCTCAATACTTAGCTTTTTGAAACCTTCTGCTGCAAGAGATAGAATGTGGGTGCCAACATGTAACCACAAACACTTACACTTGGCATGTTCCATTGAGTCGCTATGAGATATGTGGCACATTCTGACCAAATCATAGAAAATATGAAAGGTGCCTCAGACGATGATGCTTGGAATTTCCATTTGAGAAAAGATGCCTCAGAATATGAAACTTGTCAACTTCCACTTTACCCCAACACTTAGACAACAATGAATCAAAAAGGGGAAATAGAGCCCGTGCTCTATTTCAAAACTCTGCCATCTCGGACCAAAGTATGTGAAGACAAAATTTTGCAACACGCGACTAAAAAATAGAATGAAACGTACAATAAATTTTTACTCTACAGTATAACTTCAAACAAGTTAATTTGATCCTCATAATATTTGATAAGGGACCTTATCACACTATTATTTTTATTTATCAACTTTAGTTCTTTTAGAGTATTGATCAACTCAACCTCAAATTCCACCTCATCTCTTTCTTCATCTGAATCACCAACAACAACTCTAATAGATATAGACTCTTCTTGATTTAAGTAACTTGTTTTTCAACCATGAAGAGATGTTCATTGACATTAGGGCCACTACCTTCATTTTCACTCTCAAAATCACATCTCTCACTCTAATTAGATGAGCTACAAGCTTCCTTGGTGTAGAAACTTCTTTTGTTTTTTAAAAACCTCTTCTTATCATCATAACTTCTAAAGATTTTATTGATCTTATTAGACCTATAATATATTTTATCATCATCATGACCTTCATCATGTTCTTAATCATCCTTATCCTTATGATTATGAGGGAACTTCCAATCTCTCCATAATTAAAGCATTTAAAAGGCAATTTTCCCTTGTATTTGCCTGAGCCTATCTTCAACTTTATTGAAAACATAGATATCAACTCATCATCATCAATATCAAATTAATAATTATATTTTAATTTATTACCATATGTATTATTTTTCTTGGCTTATTATTCACCTTGAATGTAGCTTCCTTCTTTGCAGATCTTCCTTCACTTGTCCTCATCTCATAGGCTGTTAGGGTGCCATGAATTCCATCCATCTCTAGCTTGTCTAGATCTTGCATCTCTTCAATATAAAATACCTTAAAATAAATTTTAGGAGTTATATATCTCAAAAAAAATTAAACAATATTAGACTCTTTCAAATCTTCACCTAGATATCTTATGATGTTGACCACTTCATCAACCCTCAATAAGTAGGTTGTAATGGTCTTATCTTCATTCATTTTTAGGCTTTCAAATTATCTTATTTGGGTTTGAAACTTGGCCAATTTGACCTTGGATTATCCATATTAAATATTCTTCAACTTTTACCAAATTTATTTGGTAGACATACAATGCATCAACTTCACAAGTTTTGCCTTTGATAGACCACACATACTACCATTCATTGATTTTGAGTTATTGTCATTAGTCTTCTTATCTGTTGCATCTGTAGGAGAAATAGGGGGTGCCTTATATCAATTAAAGAATGATTTAAAAAAATCATGACCTTGATACATAATATATGTTCTCATCATGACACTCCAAAAATCATAATTGGATCCATTAAACAATGGAGCCTTGTAGAAAAACCACCTTGTGTTTGACTGTCCATCTTCGCTTGCTTAAAATCTCCTTTAGGTTATTAGACTTACTTTAAAGGAAATTATATAATAAAAAATGTTATAAGTAAATATAATAATATGGGGGATTAATAAACTATATTAAAATATTCCTTTAATTTCACTTAACTTTCACGAATCATTCATTCACTTACATACAACAATCAATGCATACACAAGCATCTATAATAGAAAAAGACATTAGAGAGTCATATATATATGTGGGAAAACCTCTTGGAGGGATAAAAAACACTAATTAATATCATTTAATAAATTAAAATAATCAATTAAAATAAATCTTTTATTGAGGCACCAACCCCACAAGGAGCTCTAACCCCTTACTAGTCAAGCACTAACTCAACTAGTCCTTTAACAAGCTCCAACTTGCAAAGAGAATCCAACCCCCTAGGTAACCTAGAAAAAAATCAGATAATATAAATATATAATCAAAATTGGACACATTTTTATTAAAAAAATAAATATTAACTCCTTATTTTTCTCTTCTCACTCTTCTATCTCTCTCAAATGGCTTATTAGGCCTTCTCGCTGAACTAGCCCTTTCCTTGGTAGAATTAGGTCAATATAACCTTAATAAAAACCTATGTAAATATATTTATATATTAATGGAATATTAATCACACCTATATTATTATATTAAATCCTTTTACCTTATTTTAAAAACTTTATATCATTCGCTCATATGCTCAATTCTGTAACTAGTCAAATTAAGCCTAATAGGCCTTGTCTTTATACTTGACTCTTGCTCTTACCCATCTTAGTAAAAAAATAACCTAAACATACTTGGATAATAATTTAAATATATAAATACACATTTTTCATAAGTTAAACCACCACCACATAGGTTAGTCATTACCCTTAAGGGTTAAAACTGCCATTAGGCCTAATAGAGACCTAATGCAATTAGGCCTTTCCTAAGCACATGTTTCACTTAAACCTTATAGTAACACGTTGAGAATATAAAAATAGATGAAAAAATTAAAAATTGACTCAAATATACCCCTGATAATCTCACCATATGTACCTAACACCATTTGTCTCATTTCACTCCTTGAACCACCTAATTAGGTCTACTCGCCAAAAAGCCTTCTTACTGCCAAAAAGCCTATTTTGTAAATAAGAATCATATACTCAATTTTGACAAATAATAAAACTAAAAAATAATATTAATATAATATAAATGACTTAATATTATACATAATGTTCATTATAATTCATCAAATATGAAAAAATACCTCTAACTAATCAACTTTATATGCTCACTTAGAACTACACACAAGCTTAAAAAACCTAGTCAAGAACCTTTGAATTTTCACACATTCATAGGAGTTTATCATGAATTAAAATGTGTTAAAATTAACCTATGATACATATATAAAAAATTTATATACATTTTATTCTTAAAAACTATGCAAAAATACTTAGGAATAACATTCTCACTCACACATAGAAAACTACTTGTAGCATCAAAAAACATAGTCAAGAAGATCAAGTCTTAAAACACCTATGGGAAATATTTTATGATATTAAATTGGATTAAAATGAAAATTTATAATAATTATAGGATATTTTAATATATATTTTACAAATTTTAATATCCATATTGGTCTTACAGACCAATCTCACATCTTCACCCTACACAGACTTCACTATGTTAGATAGATCATTTTGAGAACAAATTTTAGCACGTTTGTGTGCATCACCAAAAATTATAAACAAGTGTAATATGAGATATGGGTATTTGAAAATTACCACATGCATTTGGATCCATCCCTAATCCTCTACAACCAATCCCTAATATCATTCTCATTCTTGCCTAGTTTTCTCACTATCTTGCTCATTAGGCCTATTTAGTAATAGGTCAAATTTCATGACCGGTTTAGCACATCCTAGGTATATAACCTAAATATAAAATTAAATTTTAATAATATAAAATTTTCACACATCATGCTCTATCCATTTTCATGCTTTGACCTGGTCAAGCCTACTTATTACATCAAAATTCTAAGAAATAAGGGATTTCATGTAGCTTCTACTCACTGTCATGAAAAATAAAAACCACCTAGAGAAACATAAAATATTTATTTAAATTTTATAATCATAAAACTAGGTCAAAAAAATCATTTTGATTTGTAACCAATAATATCTTTCCTATTGGGTCATTATGAGGGGTTTAAAAGGGTTTTAACTAGTTTCCCTTCTTAATAATCATTCATAAAGGATTACCCCTCAACTCCAAAACCAATGCCAGTAATTTCAATATAGGGAAATTACCAAAATTTCATGATATAATCAAGATCTAATGACAATTTTTCACATGCCAAAAAACATAATAAAATCCTTCTCAGGTTTGCAACACCCCATTCTGTGCACACAAAAAACCTTACCACCAATTTTCATGATTTTTCCTTTAGGGTATGACCTAAATTTGGTAAAAACACTTAATACAACCCCTCACACATTTTTTAATTCTATCAAGAGCTATGACACCTTGGGAAATTAAATTGAACCCTCATTAGGCTATATTAGGTCTCTTTACACACCAGGCCTTGAACTTCAAGTCATACTAAGACCATGATCACACTTTAAACCTATTACACTACTCACAATACCTCATCCAAATTTCAAATGAAATCATACACACTACCAACCTACTTCAAAAAAGACTCATACTACTTAACTCATCATGTTATCAAGCCTATGCGTTCTCACTAGGTCTTCATGTGAGGACTGAGCCTCAAGACTTGACCTTGAAACTCATCTAAAGGATTATTTTCCTCTTGATCATGTTTACACAAATTTTTTCACTCTCTATTCCTTGTATCATGATATTTAATTTGAAATTATATCAACCTCATAGGAATTACTAAGTTTCAAAATTTCTCTTGTCATGAGACTTCTTTGACACATATCATCTCACCATGCATAGCCTCAATTCTGATCTTGACATAACTAAAATTTGTCTTAAATTTGACATAAATGACAAAAACAATGATTAAAAACTAACAAGAAGAACATACCTAAACAAAACCCTAGTTATTCATCTTCATAGTGACCTTGGAGAAAAATGGGTTAGTGGGTACATGGTGTCGAACTGACCCCAAAGACCCCTTTATTAGTGAGAATTTTCTATATATATAATGATCTAAGGAGGGAATCAAAATAATGTAGTTATCCCATATGTGTTGGATTATGTGTGAATCATGAAATAAGTGATAAGGAAGTATAAAAGTGACTTATCATATAACCTATAAAATATAGCTCCTGGAATACTCCTTTAGTACTTCTGAATTGTAGATGTGTTGTTCCTATGATTGATATGGAAATAGGAGAAAATAAGAAATATTTAATTTATTTAGTGTTTGATTGCATGATTTTGATAGGTTTCCATAGTATGTGATAGGTGATAAATGAATGAGGGTTGATCTTGTATTTATATCAATCCCTTTAGAGAAGTAACTCACATTAAAACACTTAAGTTGACCATTAGGATATGTTTCATTTACAAATTAGATGACTTTAATGCACTAGACACTTGTGTCAATTTAAAATAATAGCATTAACACTAGTATCTATCTTGGACGTTAGTGTCTAGAGAACATGAAAGTAGGTATAAAATTAAAAATTGCAAATGTGGAAGATAAGTAGCTTTTAAGCATTTTGAAAAAGATAAAAGGCTTGGGTCATCAACATAAGAATAGTTATATTAAGATATAGGCCAAGGGGCAAGAGATAGAACATATACAAGAATTCATAAAGTGGGAAAGGTTCAGAACCAAGAGGAATAACCAAGGTCTATGTTTGCCAAGTGTACAAGGCTAAGGTTCTATATAATTCATAAATAGTGTCTACAATACCACATAGTTAATATACACATTTAATGTGGTATTTATTCTCACGTGTGAGAAATATTAGGTGTAATTAAGGAATTATTCCACCTTTCACACCACCATTAAATGTACCCCACTCACCTCTTTTGTTTCTTATATAATGAACCTTTATGTACTTTATGGGTCACAAGTAATTCAAGCACTAGTCTTTGAACATATTAGTGATTTGGTAGAGATGTCATTTAGGAGAACCAAAATCATTCCTTAATCCTTTGTATTATTTTTTTCAACACTTTTTAATTTTCACACTTTTTATTTATATATCATCTATTATTTATATATTTTTTGGTAAAATATTTTAGTCTACTACTTGTTGATAATGGTGTATTTACATGTAAAGTTTCATGGGTTTTCTCTTACCTAACATGGTTTTAGTGCTAAGAGCTTATTTACCAATAATATTTAGTAGGTCCATCAAGAAAATTACAACTTGAACATAATATTTACCTTATATTAGGAGGCATAATAATAAAATATTTGTACCAAATTTTGAAAACACTTAATATATAACCTTGCACCATCAAGTATAATATGGATTCTTTCCATAATCGCATGATACCAAATAAGATATCTCAGTCACAAAATAAACTAAAAATAATAAATACCATAATATTTACCTATAAAAATAATCAATCTTTACAACATATGAATCTATCATATAATGACCATGACACTAATCTACATAACCAAAAAAATTGTTATATGTGTCATCTCACCAACATGCATGGGTGTTCAGCTACTACATCTACATAGTATATAAGAACAAACATTGTGTACATAAATAACTCAAACATATGACCACTTGCACATGAACCTATAATGTGCAAGGACCCCTTTTATGCTAAACCACTACCCATGTGTTAGTTCTACATATCAACTCTCTCTATTACCATCCTATTGTAACATTCTTTCCTATGAAAACTCTCAAGATTATGACATAACCTATGTATAATATAATCAAGTTCTTAATCATCATGTGTATATAGATCAAAAAAGTTATCTAAGATATAAAAACTATTTTTAAATGTCCAATGTCTACAATCAATCTCTAACTATGTGTGTTGTGTTACAATAAGTACTCTAGAATTTTATTTTTTTTATGTAATAGGGTAAATATATCTAACACAATAGGATAAAATAATAAAAAATTTCCTAAGGTGGCATAGGATAAATGTACTTCAAGAAAAAAATTAAATCATCCTCATAGATAAAAAATAAATGAAACAATTAAACAAGTAGTGACCTTAGTAAAATAGTGAAATTGATGAAATAAACACACTTGGGGAAAATATTGGGATTCTAAGAGGGAAACAGTGGTCTAGCAGTGACGATGAAGCTTTGTATGAAATTTTAAACCTTTAAATTCAAATAAAAAATTTGGTGCTTGTTAATTTGTTGTCTAATTTGTCCTAGGAAAATTTGGTCACCAAATATTCCATGCCTTTCTTTCCATTGAACATTTTCTACTACATCATATCTATACTAAGATCTATTCCATATTTTAAATTTTATTTTATAAGTGCATTGTCTAATGTCCTATAGTCTTATGTCCTCACTTTCCTAAATTCAAAATTAGGATTTATAATTTGATCTCTTTTATGTCTTCTTGACATAAATTTACACATATGCTAAAAGAATGAACAACAATAGGGTTATGGGTTAAGTAATCACCATGGAGTTTTAGCTACATATCTAAACATAATAGAATATATCCCAATGTAGTAATTTATGTTGTTTAAATATATTATCAAACAAATAATTTTCTTCTTATTCCTTAGGTGTGAAATTCAAGTACATCAATATTCACCTAAACCCTTTTTTTGTCACCAATAAACCCATTATATTTCTAAGATAACTTGGGGCCACCAATTTTGAGATCTCAAAATTAAATAGATTATATTAGGATTTAAAATATAATAATAAATAATAAAAAGATATGTAGAGAAAATCCTAGATTATATTACCTTAAAAATTTGAGCTTAATTATTTGAAAACTCTTATTTTCAATTTTTAAATTAATGTAAAAAGGGCTTTATTACATAATAAATCTAGTTTTTTTTATTTTTTTCTTATTTATTTAATCTTAAATTTTGGTTTATATATCATAATTTGATTAATTGAAATTTTAAATTACTTTTATTTTTCATTGTATTTAATATTATCTCTTAGCACTTGGACTATATGGACTACATTGTATATGTAAAATAATTTGAGTGGCATTTCCTTTGTTCTATGTGAAATGGAAACATCCAACCTCATGTCCTCTTGAGATAAGCCTTAACATTTATCACAAATAAATATACTATTTTCACATATTTTTATCCCTTGAATTGGAAACCCACAAGAAACATTTAGTTGCCAAATTCATGTTTCCTTTATGTGAAATAGTGAGAAAGCCATATGTATGAGTCATTCAAAGATTTAAAATGCTATTGCATTTTATTTTATTTTCCCTGTAATTTAATGTTTTGAATTTTACTTTTTCTTAGTTGATTAAAATTAGTAAGATGAAAAAAAGGAAATTAAAAATGAATAGGTCCATATTTAATTATTTTCAATTAATAAAGTGGTCTAATTTAATTTGCATTTTTAAAAAAAATAGGTTTTATTTTAAATCAAATATTATTTAGTCTGATAACCACTTTGGATGGCATGAAGATGCACCATTAGAATAAAAAGTGTAATTTGATTAATACATAAGTTTATGGATTGGTGTATTGAATTCTTTTTTTTTAGAATAAAATCAAATAATGTTCTTAGAGTTTCATGAAGATAATTAATATATACTATTTTTCATTTTAGAAATGTGTAATTGAACAAATTGTAATGAATTTTAATAATTCAAAATTTTAAATAACTCAAATGATGGGATCAAGAATAATAATCCACATGGAAAATTAAAATATCATATTTACATTGGACAACAACAAAACTAGAAATATTTCCATATAAATATTTGATAAGAGACATGTTCCATTACTATGATATGAAGTATGGGAGGATATACCTCCCAAATATAAGAATAATTGAATATGCTACAAGATTTTCCATTATCTAAAATCTTATATTAATCTAACCAATTATGAGTTATACCAATGATTGCATCTCATCCTAATAGGTAAATCATAAAATATAGGATGTACTTAGAAAGTGGAGTGAAAACATGAGTTCATAGAGAAGTAGGATATATCATATTTACTTTATAATTTTAAGGTTAATATCAAGAATGATATGTTATTATTTAATAGGTTATTTGAAATAAGTGGCTCAGATCATGTCAATGTTTCTTGGGTGTAACTAATCCAAAACATGTTGAAGGATGGAAACCTTGCAATTTGGGGTGAGTTCATTTTGTTTTATCTTCTCAAATATTTTAAATAATTCAAATAAGGGAAAAATATATATATTAATATTTGATTGATTTTATATGTTATACACTCCAATTTGGTGATAATTTCATCAATCCCTAGTCTCCATTAGGTAAGAATCCAATTCATATTATCTATTATGTTTTGTATAATCACTTGCACCACACTGATTACTCTAAATTTTGCAATGAATTTATCTTAGTTGTTCATGAATCCATTCATTATTCAAAGTGCCTAAATTTTTTATCCACCATGAAATAAACCGTTTTTAAATTTAGAAATTGATTTTATCTTCATTATAGTATAGTACTTATTATAGAAGGAAATTTGAGACTTCCTCGTGTCTTACCCTTATATGTACTTGAGTGTCTAGTTTATATGGAAATTTCCTACAAATTGTCTACTAGAATTGCCCTACTCATAAAGAATAAAAAATGTGAAATAATTCCTAAAATAGATATTTTTATTGGAGAAGAGGTATTTAAAAAATTCACTATGTGAAGAACATAAGAAATTATTTAATCCCATGTGACTTTGGAGAGGTTGAATTTTCACAATGGGATCCTCTAAAGAAGGTGTATAATTATCTAAATTCCAGTAAAAATAATGTTTAATAAATAAAAAACACAAGCCTCATGGGAATCATATTTTTATGGATGTAATGGATAGCCATGAAGCAAATGTGAAGTTAGATGATATAGGAATGGCTAGTCATTTGAGGACATTAAAATAAATTGAAGATCTCAAGTTACAAGAAAGTTAGGATGTTCAAGATCCCGTGATAAATGATGAAATAGAGGGTTAAAAATATGTATCTTAAAAGGATATTGATATTAAACCCTTATAATCCCTCTAACCACTAAATTTATAGTTTCCCACATGATTGAACTTGTCTTTATAAATGAATTATTTATTATAAATGATACCCCAAATGTTAATTTTTCAAAAGAATTTCAAGTGTTTAACAGTTTTTCAAAATAAGTAGTAGATACAATTTATGTTATTGATCCTAATACATTTGGTTTATCCCCCATTGTTAATCCTTTTCAATTTTATGCAATCCCTATTTGTTTAATAGTTTAATTGATCTAGTGTCAATTTATTTACCTAACTCATTCAATTCTTGTTATTACTATTAAGTCTTATAACTCATTTTTAGGGTTAAATTAATTGGATCCTAGTCATGGTAATGTGGTCAAAGGTTCATAACAAGTAAATCCAAATTCCCCACTTTTTTTTGAGGCATTCTAATGACATATAAATAATATTAGAGAAAATAGTTTGAGTGTGAATAGAGAAAACTATAAAATTTTGATATGGTGATTACATAAGAACTTGATGTAAAACAAAAATATGAAGATAAAAATATCAAGTCATTAATTATATGAAAAAGAGAAGATATTTTATCAACAACATCATTATTTTTTTGTGAATAAATGGATTGGACTTGTACCTCATGATAACACATTCTATTTCTTAAGTTTAATTTTGAGAGATCTTATGATCACATTGATTGGCCCTTCTTCTTAACCCTACTCAAATACATGGGGGAGAGATAAAAAACATCATAATGGAAAGGAAACATGGATAATAACAAATAAAAAATATGCCAATAAGATCCTAATATTAATTGATGATAGATAAACACATAAATACTTTATAAAAATACAAACAAAAATCTAAAAATACCTCTAAATTAAAATTAGGTTTCTAAAAAAAACAAAAAAAACATTAAGTTTATTCTTAACATCGGGGATCCAAAAATTATTACCATTTGGAGACCCATAACTTTGGTTTTGGATCAAAAACATGTCCCATCACTCCTTTGGGTCCAACAATAGTGTTGATAATTTTCATATAATTATCACCACCATTAGTATATTACTCAATCACAATTTCCCATATTAAACTTCTTAATCTTCCAATCAAATTTTATCTTTTTTAAGGTTCACTATTATATATAATTTTTTGAAGTTTAATGAAAATATTTTTAATGTTAACTTCAATAAATATTTCCAACTAAGGTGAAGCAACTCCATTGTAACATTTATCAGATACAAATTGTCTTGAAAATGAAGAGTGTGAAGAGATACCACAACCGTCATTCAAAACATTATCCTTATCAAAGACTATTATACAAGGGAAAAAAAAAATTATTTAAATAAGATCATTCTTGAATTTTTTCTAATTTCTCTAGGAACACATTTAATGCATCCAAAAAAAATTCCTTACTAACTATTGCATCACCACCATCTTTTAGATCTAACTCTGAAACTCATATTAGAACAAGGTTTGGGGATTATAATTTTTAATTTATGGAAATGGGTGTGTGTTTCAATAAATTTTCACTAAGTTAAGTATTTTTTAAACAATTATTTTTAAGCATTATCATCTACATATAATAAAATTCAAATCCTAACTTGAAATAATGTATTTTTGGATTAGTATTTGTATCAAGTTAATGAAATTGTATTTTTTTTATAAATATTTATATTAGGTTGATTATATTGTATTTATATGTGTACATTTATATATTTTTTGTGATATGTTAATGTATTGATACATGACTAGATCAATTATATCATTGTTAATAAAATCCAATTGATCATTAAATATTTTAGTCTTTCATGATCAATACTAATTATGAACCACTTTTTTTAGCAATATTTTATGATTATTTTGATATCCATATTCTCAATACACCACATGAATTGTGTCAATATAGGGAGATGCACAGGGGATAATATACAACTAACTAAACCAAATGCATGCAATACTTCTAAATAACCATTACACACTTTAAATTAAATGTGAGGAGAGTGCTCTTCTATTATTAGAAAGAGAATCATATATTTATAAAATGTTCTCCAAAGAGGAATTATAGATGAAATATTAATTACATTATAACATGTTATTTATTAATATATGAAAACCCAAAAATATATAGAATAAAAAATGTCATTTCAATAATTTTAGTACATTGTATTATATGTTTTTTAGTTTATGTTAACATAGACATTTACAAAAATAAAAATTATTTAAAGAAAATGATAAGAGCATCTAGGAAGAATGAAAAGGATATCATTGAAGGGTTAAAGACCTGATAGATCATAGAAAAAAACTATATAACTAAAAACATAAGAGACTATCACAAAACAATAAAATTCAATATGAAACATGTTTTTTTTTTTTTTCCTAATTTTGGAGTAATATTATCAGCCATAATTTTTGTGAAACACAATACAAGTCATTTAATTTTTTTTTATATAATAAAGATATGTATTAAAAATTTAGGATTAATGTTACCCTAAATAGTTTGCCAAAAAATAAAAAAATCCCCAATTTTTCAAATAAAAAAAAAATGAATATCAACTCTAGAGCATTACTTCACCTTGAATAAGTTGTTGTGTTTGACTTGAAATATTTAAGGGGAAATTTCAGAAAATGATGTAGATTATGGATTAACACTTGTAAATACAAAATCACTGCATTTTATTATTAATAGATGAGAGATTTAACATAAAAATTCTCAATAACTTGAAATACTTGTAAAAATGTATCAAAGGAACCACATATAAATGGAAATACTCACAAGCTAGCAAAGGCTCTAAGATAGAGGAAGATTTTAAAATAAATATATTTCAAAATTGGATTTGTATGTTCTTGTTATTATCAATTATAAATAAGGGCACTAACACAAAAATTCTAAATAAATTAAAAGACTTGTAAAAAATATCAAGGGAACCACATATAAATGGAAACATTCACAAGTTAACAAAGGTTCTTATACAGAGGAAGTTTTTTTTTTTGAGATGAAATAGAGATTATATTATTAATATAAATATATCAATATTTATAAGATTGTCTATAAAAAATAAGACAATATGAGAGCAGGCTATAATGTTAAACTAAGCCAATCCTAGGAGCAAAATATAACTAGGCCAAGCATAGGAGTTGAACCAACAAACTACTAGGCCAAGCCTAGGAGAGCTATAACACATTAAAAAATGGGGAGATTAATCAAAATTAATAAATAGTCTAGTAGAAGAGGGGTTTTTATCATGTGGATGAATCCAATTATAACCTGATATATCCTTCCCTCTAGTGAAAAGATCCCAACTAAAGCTAGAAGTATGTTGATCACCATTCTCTTGGGATTTAGTTTCCTATTTTGGGTGATGGGTGAAATAACTAAAGCCATCCTAGAAAAGCCTTTTTCTAGAAGTAGCTTTCATCCATATTGAGAGCCCCCAGGTGGAAGAATCCATTTATGTTGGCTTGCAAGGGGAAGAGAGACCCACCCCTAAGACCATATATTAATGAGGAAGTGGAGAACCCAAACCTCCATGTGTAGATAAGGGAGGAGAGTGATGCCAATGTGGAGACCGTTATCATAGTTTTGAGAATGATAATAAGAGTAGTTATGATAAAATTCACCCTGTGGGAGACCACTACCTCCTCTTGGTAGTGAGTTCCAAGGTAGGGAAGATGGCATATGAACAACATTGCATGGAGTATCACCCCAATAGTGAAGCAAACATTTAACATAATCAAGCTCCATGGAAACTTTGTTTGAACTTGAATATAAAAAATCACATTAGACATAATCATAGACTTATTATAAATAGAGAAGTGAATATCAAAATAGACATTAGAAAAAAAATTGAATTCCTTTATTTCCATAGCTAGAATAATATTTACACTCTAAAAGAATGCTACTCTTGGGTGAATTGAGGTGGAATTTTAGAGTTGTCAACAAGGAGATTATGAAACCAATTGAAGGGTTTTTGGGAGAAAAGGGTTGATGAAGTCATCTATCTAAATCCAGGCACCTTGAACCTTAAGAAAAAACCATGAAAAGTGTATGAGAGTTTCTATATACCCAAAAAATAGGCATTAGGGTTGCACAACACCTAACTTAGCCATTCATCTACCAATAAGAATCCATTAATGAATTAAACACCATGAAAAATGAATCAGTTTAGTCTAAATACAATCAAACCAAATAATTTAAAAATGACACCCTTAGATTGAAAGGCAAAAGTGAATTCCCCAACATGAATTGAATTTTTCCACAATGGGAAAATGTGGAAAAATACATTCATACCCTTTATAAGGGGTATAGTTATAGAAAGGGGTGTCAACATATCATTTCCAATATTTCCACCAAGGGCAAGAAGAGGTTATAGTTATTTTTTGAAGTAAATATAATAGAACAACCTTGATAATATCCTTTTAGGATTCCTTATCCATAGAGTAAAGTTTATATTTAACTTTGAATCCATCCTAAGTAATCCAATACCAAGAGTGTTTACAAAACAAATATTTCCCAATACAAATTCCTCATTGATAGAATTTAATAGAATGAATCCATGACACATTTTCAAGAGGGATGATATTATAATTAATAATAGAAGACCACCAAAGATAATTATAGTTGATAGATATGACATCCTTAAACCTAGATCCATTCCATATCAACCAAGGTTTAACTTTTTCCTAGTCCTTATAGATGCTTTTTATCACAAAAGATTCCATAGTTTTCATAGGAGTAGGAAGAATAAGGAGGTTAGTAAAACCTAATACTTTCCATGTTGTCTAATCATGAGGGTTGACTTGAACAATGTAATTACATATTAATACCTTCCAAGCTTCATTTCCTTGAATGACATGGACAATCCACTTGACATAGAGTCAAGTCTTGATGAGAGATTTCAATCAAAACCATACCTCTTACCTCCTAGGGAAGACAACATTACTCTAAGGCCATTTTATGAAACCTTTTTCTAGTGGAGGGATCAACCCAAATAAAATATTTTATTAATTTTTCAATCTTTTTGAGTTATATTCTTGGTTGTAACCCAACAAGAATAGTAATACACATGGGTTGTCATAAGTACTTTGGAGTAAATTTGAAACTTACCAACCAATGATAAAGGTTTGGTGATCCAATACTCCAACTTATTTTACACCATGTCTACCATGAACTACCAAATGTGAGATGTGGAGGCCTTAAATGCAAAAGTAATTCACCAAAGAACTTAAAATTTTCATTGAACTAAAGTTATTTTCACTCATAATGAGTCACCTATGGGGGCAGAGGGAGGAAGGACTAGACATGCTTAGATTTGAGCCCCACAATCATTATAATTTTTTATGATTTAGAATATTTATCTCAATATAGCAATATAAAACTACAATAGTTCATTTAATGGGTTTTGATCAAGATCCACCACCACAAGAATCAAGTCTAAAGAATTGGTATAGTAAAAACATCATCATATATTGGCAAATTGATAGTCATAAATTTGAAAAAACCTAATTGTATGATTGAGTGCATCTACCCACCATTCAATATAGTTTTTATACTTAATTTTTTTTGGGGAAAAGATTATAGACCTGGTGTATATGGGCCAAAATAAGACCATGCTTCAACAAAGCCTTTTTTAATAAATAATTGTGTTTATTTTTTATTTTTGGCCTTTTGAACTACCAAGTGATGTGAAATTGGATGGGTAAATGATCAAAATGGAAATTTTTTGGCAAGGCTTCAACATTTAGAGAGAAATCATTTTCAAAAATAAAGTACACTTGCATGGAGAGCATATCCCTATCAATCCCTTTGAGCATATAATTTGATCCACTTATAATATTGGTCTAAGTGTATCAAACTTTAGTCATGGGAATTTGATTGATGTTGGGGTCATAAAAACCATATTTATTTCACATGAAAAGTCAAGCCTCCCTTTCACTAACTAGACATCACATCAACAAATGTCCAATCTTGTTAGTAGGATTTTCCACCATATTAAAGTCACCACAAATTTCCTAGAGGGAATCTAGCAATTCGTTAGAAATCCATCGCCAAAGATTCATTCTTTCATGGGACTCATTTGAGGAATAAACATTAATGATGCCAAAAGAATGATTATCAATGTTTAAAATGAACCATATGACATGATGAAAGTATTTAGATATAAATAAATACAATAAGGTCACCATGACTTGGGTAATGATTGATTTTTAGAGCTAAACTATCAGGCCATATCATCTTATTGATAATTCATAGTAGGAAATATGCCAACTTAACTTCTTGTAGGTAAATAATGTTGATATCTATTTTTTTTCTCTTGAAATCTCTCACCATGTATTTTTGAGCTAAGTTTTTAAGACCTCAAACATTCCATGAATAATAATTCATATATTATGGGTGTTAAGGGCCGTATCTTCATAATCAAGCCCCTCAAGGGATTCATCTATGTTTTTCAAAAATTGTTCATTATTAGAGAGCAAAAAATCCTAGCTATGAGAAACCTGACTATTTTCCACCTCAACCAAATAATCATAGTGTAATATTTCTAAAATGGGATATTTTAAAATTGAATTAGTTTTTATTGGAGAATTTTTGCATAAATGGTTATCAATAGTGAATTGTATAGAATAGTTTGTAGAGATAGATGATAATGCCTTTTATTCTAGTTTTGTAATGAGGATTTTTTTTGTAATTTAATAGGGAGTAGATTTATTTATCCTTTTCTATACATTAAGATCATTCTAATAAAAAAATTGGTTCTTGACCATAGTAAGTGGGTCCTTTTAAGGACATCTCTTATAGGATTGAATTAAAAATATTGGGTTTGCATAGTTCAACCTTAAACTGGAATGCATTGATAAGCTTCATAAGTATGAAATCCATCATAAAATTATGAATTTTCATCAAACTTTGGATGTGTTAGGTCATATTCATATTCAGATAACCCACAAATAAATATTGATACTAGGTACTAACCAAGACATTTTTAATTTAAAAACTAAGTTAGATAATTGGTGTAACACATTTGCCTAAAATGTTCTAAAATGAGAACTTACACATGAAGTAGAAATTAAATTAAAAAAATATATAGAATAAATGTATGAAAAACTAACATCAAAATAAGATGTTTTGGTAACATACTAAAATAGTGTGCTACATATTGAGTCACTTGATATTTAGGAATGTCAATTTTGTATTTATTTATTTATTTATTTATTTAATGAAATAGGTCTTATGCACTCATTGCATTAGATTCATTAGGTTTATTGCTAAGGTTTGAGGGGTATCCATTATACCAAATTATTTTAGGATTTAAACTTGACCTCATCTCTTTTGGTGTTAGATATTTGTCTTTAGTCAAGAATTGATCCCTAATGAACTCTTTAAAAGATAAACAATTTTACTAGTAGAGAAATGAATTTTTGACCTTTATAATTTTTTTTTTTAATATCTAAATGCTTTTGATAATATCATACTTGACATTGATAAATGCAATAGATATATAATTAATTTTGATAATTTCATAAGGTCTCTTTCAAGTCCCATAGATTTTAAGTTTCACAATCTAGGGAGACCACTAAATGGTAGTAACATTGTAGAAAATATTATAGGAACACACTATGGTCCATTAAATTTACATTATAAATAAGTTGATCACTATTTACTCATGTGATGTATGTTGTTTAAAGGTGTTTACATTTAGAGAGTTTTAAAATGACGTACAATTTTTTGAAAAAGCAAGCATGTGTGTAAATATTTAATCTTATGATGTATGTTATTTAAATATGATAACATTTAAGTTTCCATTCACTAAGTTTGAAAATGATGTGAAACTTTATTTGAAAGCCAGTTTGTGTTGAAATCTATCTTTATTTTAAATAAAGTTTACGATCCTTGAAAAAGGACTTGAAATAACTTTAAAATAATATCAAATAAATTTAATGTTTCACAAAGACTCATCACCTATTACCATTGTAGGATGAATTGTGTCCTAATATCAATCCACGATGACTAATTTCTTACCACTAGGAGACTAGTACAAATTTTAGTGCATATTTTTTAAATGTGTTTTATGTTCATTACCCTAAAGATGATGAGATATAAAAAATAAGTTTGATATAATTACCCTTTTATTTTTTCAACATATAATTTATTTACTTTAAAAGTTCATTAATTTTTTTCATAGACTATATTACATGGTATAATAGTATATAGTTTTTGAATTAAAAATTGTAAGAAAATTAGACTGATCAATTAAGCCAATTTTTTCATACAAGAAAGAGCTTCCATTATGACATGGCTACCCATTTGATCCTCATTTTTCAAAATTAAACCATTTAAAAAATAAAAAATAAAGTATAACTGGTAATATGAAATGAAAACATTAAAATTGCATTACATATATTAACTAAGAAGACCTTGCAAGATTTGTATTTATTTAATACAATGATCTTCAAGGTTCTCTAGAGGAATATTTTTATTTGGTCACCACAAGACCTGGGCATGAAACATTACACAAGAAATAACCACACATGATTTTCCTTCAATGCTTTACACATAGAAAATCAATTTTCTATGGTGAGACTCATTAATTAGATTGGAAAATTCAAACTCCTTTTGAGTCAAAAATATATCACTCTATATTATTCAAAATTATGTATATAAAAATAAAATTATTTATTGTGAAAGAATTAATCACCTTATGAAATAAAAATGTTCATGACTGCTAATTACCAAAAGATTTACCCCCAAACTCTACACAACTTCACATATTTCTCCCCTTGGTTCCCCAATTACAACATTAGTTTCAACCTTCAAATTATATTGATGGAATATAACTAGAATTATCTCTAATACCATTGTGTAAGTGTCTTTTTCATTCCATTCCTACATATAAAGGTTTAACTCACTCACAAGATAATCTACATCCCATAAAATTCATATGAAATAAGGTACCATTATAATTTACTATTAGAACACTTCAATATATCTATTATTTAAACAAATAATAAAGTACAAAAGGTTACAAAGTAAAGCAATTGATAGTTATTCATGGCTCACACTCCACACTTGAAGAAAATACCGACTCAAAACAAAGTAATAGAAACACTAGAAATAAGAAACATAGAATAAAACATAATAAAAACACATAATTAAAAATACCCCAAAGTTATTTAAGCACATGCCACCACACTCCAAGGAGGTAGAGGATCATCCTTGGATGGAAAAGAGGTACAAGTGGAAGTATCTACTAAAGAAGGGTCTGAATCTACCCATTTATCTATGGGGTTTAGAGTCATAACAATAGTCATATCCCATCCATCAAGAGGCTACACAAAAATTCTAGAAGGGCCTACTGGTTAACCTCTATATGAAGGTCCACCATCCATTTTTACACACAATAGTATTGATCTCCATCCCCCCATTGAATGTGAGGTGATAAATGGTTGCAAATACAAGAATGGATCTGATGTTTTTTATAGGGGAAAATGTGGTGGGCCTTAAGGTGGATCATATGGGGGGATGTGGTTCACTGTGAAAGGACCACTCCCTTAGTTCTTAAATAGATCTTGAAGAAGATGAAACTCCATGACAACCTTTTTCAAATTGAACATAAATCTACATGCAAGATGATGATATCACATTAACCTTTTCATTTTTATAAAAAAGACAAAAAAAAGTTTCATTTTTAAATATAGAATTTTTTTGGGGTTTACTTAATTGTAAAATAATAATAACTCTAAAAAAAATAAATAATAAATCTAGATAAACTAGCCAATTTGCATAATCCCCAAGGAGGAAAAGATGCAATAAGAAGGATACATAATGGTAGGGCTGAAAAGGCTATGGATCCATCACCAAACCAATTGGGTTATGAAACAAGACCAAAAGGTGTGCTTAAAATAATAATAAAAAGTTGTAGATCAGGAAGTTAGGATGAGAAATTATAATATGAGATATATTCCCCCTAAGTGAAAGGACTTGATAAATTAAACACTAGAGAAAATGTGCAAACTTGGTTTTTAGTGTGACATTCCAAATTCGATCAAACCAAGCAAGCCAGGTCTTGGGAGAGGAATTAAGATTTCAACACCATTTGAGCTTATCAAGGGATGAAGAAAAGGGTCTCATGAATTAATAAAGGATAAATGTAGAATAATTATTGTAGTGAGTATCATAACTCCACTTCTAGTATTTCCACCATGAGCATGGTAGATGTAGGCCCAACTTATGTAACATAACATCTAACATTAAATCCTAAATGTGAAGGATATCAAGTAAATTGGTATTTTTTCACCTAAATTTGTATCTTAGCATAAGCCATGGAGTCTACCCACAAGAAGAAACTAAATCTTTGATAATGTGTGTCCCATTTTTGAAAATCCTCAAAACTCTTATAATAGGCAATTCAAACAACAACAGGGTAGTATGGGTCATGATTAAGGACCACCAAATATTATGGTCATTGAAAGAGAAACCACTAAAAAATCCATCATCAACTCATTTTAAATGTAACTTAATAACCTCATTGTATTTACAAATACTTTTCACCATAAAATAGCCTTCAATTTTAATAGGAGCAAAAGCAATAAGAAGAGTATGAAAGCCATTTTTTTTCCAACTAGATTTTCCATAAGGAGATCAAGAAGAGATACAATGTCATAGAAGTATTTTCAAATATTCATTACCTTCAATGGCTCTGACCACCCAATTATCACACAAGGCAATAGTTTTTCTATAAATGTTAATAATTCTCATACCTCCTTTGTCACGAGGCAAACAATAGATTTCCCATGAAACTTGATGAAATCCCCTCAATTTCTTGGCATTAGACCATATGAAGTCTCTCAAAAATTTATAAATATTATCATAGGATATTTCAGAGGGATTCCAATAGGAAGAATAGTAAACATGAGTGGTAGCTAATATTTTAGTGTATGCTTAAAATTTCCCCATCAGAGAGAGGGGCTTTGTAACCCAACATTCTACCTTTTTATACTATATTAATGATATATTACCACATCTCCATAGGGGAACTATAAAAGGCAAAGGGGATTCCAAATAATTTAAATTATTTTCCTTTGTGAATCCATTTCCATATGTAATGGACCAGTTTGTTAAGATTGGGCATCATACTTTTCATGAAACATTGAGTTTTTCTCTATTGTAATCTTCATACATAAGATAGGCAGAAAGTGTCAACACACAACATAGCTTTTTTGAAAGGATTTTATTTCTCCTCAAGTGTAAGGAAGGTGTCATCAATAAAGTTACCATTAATGAGTTGAGAAGATCAGTTGGGAAGAACAATACCTCTAATGAGACCCTGATCAACCTTATGAGTAGAGAGATAACTAAGGGCTTCCATAGAGAGGATATATAGTGTTAGGCAAGGTGGAACCTTGGTGTATAAAGAATTGAAGGTCAATATGGTCATATTTGAAACCATTGATGGTGAGATAGGTTTAGGCATAAATCAAAAAGGTTTGGACCACTTAAATAAATAATTGGACAAATCTAAGAGTTTGTAGCATACCTATAATGAAAGGTTGTTGAATCCTATCACATGCTTTCTCAAATTTGAGTTTGAGAAATATGGTTATCTAACAAGAGGCCCTTTCCCATTCCTTACCTTCCCAAATAAAAATATGATTTTCAAACATACATTTTCTTTTAATAAAGCCACTTTACTCTAGTATGACAATTATAGGTAAAATAAGATAGAGATGGTTCATAAGATATTTAGTAAATATATTATAAGACACTTTTAGCAGAGTGATCAAGTTCTAAGTGGTGATAAGATCATGATCAACAACATTAGGTTTGAATTTCACATTACCTTGATTGATAATTTATTTGAATGACTTATTATGCATATCTTATTTGTCAGGCCCTAAAACTCCCAGGTGGATTTATAGAATCCACAAGGGAAACCATTAATGCTAGGGGATTTATCATTGCTCATAATATGACTAGATTTTGAGAACTCATGGAGAGTCAATGGCACATCATAGAGATTAATATCTCCAAGGTTTACTTTGTGAATAACCACATCAAGGCATTCTCGTAAGGCATGAGTCCTCTCAAGCATTTCCTCTTGAGCCTAAAAGACCAATTTATAGTGGTTTATAAATGTAGAGGAGATGTCAAGTAGAGTAGTGAGTCTCAAATGTGTTGACTTGATGGTCTAGATTTCATCATGACCTTATTTTCTCTAAGATATTTGAAATAATTCTTCGAGGCCTTGTCTCCAATTTTAAGCCAATGACGGCAAGCCCAAAGTTGTGATCCTTTAGAAGTATGGTTATCCACCAACTTAATTTAGTGTTTGAGAGAGGCAACCTAGTTTTTCAAGTGAATGTCAAAGGGTTTTTGTTCAATAAGGGAGGAATTCCTTTAATATTATTTAAGCATAGCCTCAACACCCCACTTTCAAACATGATCAATCAATTTTAAATAATGGAAGATAAAGGTGGTGGTACACAAAATAGTCTCATTTTATGACTCTTTAATTGGAAACAAAAGGTGGATAGGGTGAAAGGTTATAAATCCAAACAAATATTCAAATGGTGTCCTTGTAGACTAAAAGGAATGTGTTAAGGATGAATTGGTTACATGGCACTTTGAATTGGCTAATGCCCCATTCTACTTTACATGAGATGGGAGTGTGGTCTAAAAGTTCATGCTCAAAGTACATGATGAAAAGATGTCTATTAGAATATGAAAAGGAGAAATTATTTTACTATGATGATATATAAAGGTGTAGACATGAAAAAACTACACCTGGACTAGTTTTTAATGTCAAACCTATGTCTTGAACTCCTACCCAACCCTAGAGCTAGTTGACCACCTAGTTAACCTAGCCCATTTATTAATTTTCTAACTTGACCTTTTTAATCCACCTTCTATTAAAACTAAATTTTATCCATTTTTGCCTTAGGCCCTTAACCAACACCAGTCAGTCTAACTAGTGTCAATTAGCCTGACTAATGCTAGTTAGGTCCTAAGGCCTACTTTAAAGCCACTTCTAGCTGTGTGTGAGATAAGTATGAGCAAAATGGAAACTCTCCCATGTGAAGCACATAGATTAACATCAATTTGAATTATCATCTTTATCCCAAACCAATTTATAAATTTCCTCCCTCCTCACTTAGAAAATTTATTCTATAAAATGAGAACTATTGGAAGAGCTTGGGATTAGAAAAATTTACATCCAAGTCCTCTTGTTTTCTTTTGTAATTGTCCAGGTAACTTGAAACTCTATCTCCATTATTTTTCAAGGTTAGATTACTATTATTCTACTTGATTTTATCCAAACCTCCACTATTAGATATTGTTCATCTTATAGGTATCTTTTAATTATTTTTAATACCTCCTTTCTTTGTTAACTTTGTTTTCTTAATCAAACTACATGTACCTCATTCCACATCTTTAAAACTACCTATACCACATTTCACATCTTTCAGATCCATATTCAAATCATTGACCATCCATCACATGTTTTTAACCCCATTTCAACATCCTATCAAACTCCTCAGGAAACCATCATCAGTTCTTGAAACCATCACCAGTTATAATAATTGTCGCCAGTCAGATCAACTATCATTAACCAACCTAACCACCATCGATTATTTGCCTAAGAAAATAATAGTTTGTTGTTTTCAACCCCTTTTCCCCAACCAAAGGCTATTTTCTATTTTTGATCTATCTATAGAGCCTGCTTAGATTTTCTAAACCAAGTCTTGACCCATTTTTGCATGGTATTGGCCCACTGTGATACACTTAATCATTCTATGGAACATGTATTTTATTTATTTTTGGTGCAATAATTTGCCTTTCTATCAATTTAAATGCAATTATCTTTCCTTTGTTTTATTAGCACCATTTGTTATTAGGGGAATGGATTGATAGCCATCCAAGGAAGCTTTTACTTCTTGGATCTAGCATCTGCTAGGTATTCCACCCTTCATATCTATCTAACCTAAAATTTGGTTTAGTTTTATCTTAGTACATGTGGTTCTTCCTCACTAAAAAGGAGTTCTCACTTTATCTAGTCATCAATGAGTGTAACATTTAACCAGGTACACACCTCTCATCTTTTATTTCTTTTTTCCATTATAAAGTTAAGAATAGACTAAGAAATAGTAGGAAAAAAAAGCATCATATTTTAATGACCCTATCAAGTCTATTACAATAGTTATACCATGTAAACTAAGGCATGATATTAAAATTACACCATCGAAGGAGAGGGTTGACAAGGCAACACTAGTTCTTGAAGTAATACCATAATTCATGCTCTCCCATGCAAATTTTGGAAGTAGCTAATGATATGGGGGGTGAATAAGTTTCACAAGTATTCATATTTAATTCCAAACACCCTTTCATGAAGCATACATAAGAGATCAATGGATAACCAAATAATCACACAAGTAAATCACAAGATAACATAAGATATTATGTGGGAAACCCTATTGGGGGATAAAAACCACTAAAAAATCTTCGTAATACTATCCTATAAATATATTTCTTCAATTTATGCCATCACCAACTGATCAAGGAGCACCCACCCCTTAATTTAGTTAATCACCCACTTGACCTTTAACTAGAACCAACTAGTAAGGAAGCTACAACCCCCTGGATGATCAAGCACCAACTCAATCACCTAAAAAATTATATCCACCTCTAATATGTTGTTTTAAACACCTAATTATTTACTTCTCTTGTTCTAACACCTGAAAACCTACCTCTCTACCTCATACAAGCCACTTAGGCTCCTTAGCTCAATATGCCTCCTCTAGGCTCATTAGGTTTAATACTTGTGTGTCCATCAAATCAATTATATATGCATGACTAATATTATTCAACGTATTATGGTCCTAAATTACTTGATACTTCTCTTTCAAATTCTCTCTCCTTCACTTAAGTCTATTGATACATAACTAGTCCAAATAGGCCAATTAGGCATTTGCCTTTATACCACACTCTCCATCTAACCCATCTTAGTTGGAAAATATACTTATCATGATTTTTTTAGACTTGTAATATGTCCAAAAATATGTTAAATTATTGATAAAATACACTCCATAGGTCGTTCATACCTCTTTATCCCCAAATTTTAATCAGGCCTTAATGAGACCTAAAGCAATTGAGGTCTATCCATGCATACATTACAACTTGGACTTATTACACACATTTTATCCTTAAAAAATTCTTGAGAAAAATATAACACACATAAAATATATCCTTTATTATTATCACATGTGTCCATACCACCTATAACTTTAACTCATCACTTGAACCAAGTCATTTAGTTTACTCAACATTAGGCCTAAAAACATAGAAAAGTCTATCTTACAAAACAGAAGTATGAAATCACTTTTATCAAAAAAAACCTTAAAAAATTACATTAATATATATTCTATGACTTCATAAAATTATCCATGTCCATTTTACACCTTCACTTAGGCTCCAATCATCCAAAACCTTCTCTACAATAAGACCACTCAAACTGCTTGTAGCCTCTAAAACTACAATCATGTAAATGTTCATGTTTGGCACTTGTAAGGGTGATTCAAAGATATATAATTCACATGGATATTTTATATGAGTATTATATATCAACCTTAAATATTTACATCTCTTTTTATAGTAGCAATCATTACTATTATAGACCAATCTCTTAGGTCTCTATCTTACAGTCTTAACATAGTCTGTCAAGCCATTTTGGCTTCCTCATATTACCACCTTAACCTATTTTTATACCTTAAATAAAACATGAATGGATAATTTACATGTATAAAATCAAAACCAAGTTCATTTGATGCTTTGAATATTTTCAAAGAGTCTTAAACTCTTTATCTCACTTACCATACCTAAAATAGTCACTCAGTCTTAAAACACAGTCATAGTGAACATGATTCCTAAAATCTATAGAATAAAATTATTTACTTAAAAATTAATTTTAAAAGGTTATTAATAATCCTTGTCATAAATTAAAACAATAATACATGGATGTATAATATAAAATATGAAACATATAGATCAACTTTTGAACTTAACCTTTCACTGTTCACATTTACTTAGACAAGCCAACTTGTGAGCACCTTCTTGCTAGTGTATG
>JARHVA010001953.1:0-87500 GCA_037957365.1 Torreya grandis
ACTATCATTACATCATTATATATAAGATATTTATATACACAAATCATTTATCTATAAGGTATTTAATGAACAAACTAGTGATAGGAGGAAGAATCATTATATGGTTGTTACTCCTGAAAGAATTTAATATAATAATTATTGGTAAGCTAGGAAATTATAATGTAGTTTCATGACTTATTGTCAATATTGAATGTTTTAGGTGAAGATGTAGAATACATATTTCTGGATGAGCAAATGTTCACAATTTTAGCACACACACCATGGTTTGCTGATATGGAAAACTATCTAGCCACAATAAAATTTCCTTGTGATTTCACTCATAAAGAAATAAAATGTTTTGGTTAAAAATAATGCTAACTATAAATGGATTAATAATGTTTTGTTTAAATGTGGACATGATATGTGACTTGAGGTTGTGCAAGAGATGATAAAATATATGACATCTTGAGAGATTTCCATGACAAACCAAGAGGAGGAGACTATTCAAGCCAAAGGTTTGTTTATAAGATCCTTGGGGATATATACTATTTTCCCACACTTCACAACAACGTGAAAATATATTTTTGGTAATATGATCCTTGATAAAGAATGGGAAAGCCTATATTGTCTAATTAGATTCCCCTCTATCTTTAAGTGTTTTTTTTTTCCTTTTGAGAAATGGTGGTTGGATTTCATTGGAACCATTGATCCAACATCTCAAGGAAAGGATTAAATCCTAGTATATACTGATTATATATCCAATTGGGTATAAGTTCAATCTCTACACTTTTCTTGTGAATAAGTGGTTGATTATTTCTTATACTATACAATTATGTAATATTTTTGAGCATCGAGAGCAATAGTATTAGAAGAAGACCCTCAATTTGAATCTAACATAATCAAAGTCCTCACATATCACTATCAAGTCACTCACAAACAATCATCACCATACCATCCCCAATCTAATGGTCAACTTGAGGTTACTAATAGAGAACTAGATAACATTTTGACCAAGATAGTGAACATCAATAGAAAAGATTGAGCAAACAAGTTACTTAAAGTAGTGTGGGATTAAAATACAACATGGAAGACCAACCCTAGATTTTCACCATATAAACTTATGTATGGGAAATATCCACTACTACCAATAGAATTTGACTTTCAGACTTTTAAAATAATAATGGAGGTAGGCATAGATCTAGAGGAAGCATATGCGGATAAAATTATTCAATTGAATGAACTTGATGAGATGAGACTATAAAAATTGTAGAAAAAATAAATTATTTAATGCCATATGAAATAATTTAATGATAGGCATATCAAGAAAAGTAAAGTTAAAGAGGGAGATTGAGCCTTTCTATTTGACTCAAAGTACTAACATTTCAAAGGTAAAATATGCACAAGGTGTCTAGGTCCCTACCAAGTAGAACATATTTTTGACAATGGATTAGTTCAAATACTTCCAATTAATGGATTATAAAAACACTCTTGGTTAATGGGCATGATTAATACTTTATCATCAACATCCAAACAAAGATAAATTATTTAAACATATTCAAAATCAAACTAAATTTGGTTATAGGGAATAATATTTTTCTTCTATTATAACCAAGGACTAGGATTTGGAGGCTAATAAATGAGGAGAATTTAAAATAATTAATTGGAAATATTATTCTCAAAAAATTGTTGAAAAATTAAAATAAAATAAAAAATAAAAAATAAAAACAAAAAGGTGAAAATTTGAAAACTAGTAAATGGCAACATTTTTGGGAATAAAATAATATAAATTAGTACTTATAACTGACTCTATAAACTCTAAATTAATTCATTTGGTATTTTTATCATAGGATAAGTGGTAGCCTTAGGATTAAAGACAAAATCATAGGTAACTCAAGGTATTTTTTTACTTCATTATTTTATGTATAGGATTCTTTTTAAGTTATTAAAGTGTCATCTAATCTACTTCCGAAAGAAAATTTTCCCAAATTTAGACATACCAAAAAGGGGTCTCCTAAAAATGTATTTTTAAATATATAAATAAATTACTTGTATAAAAAGGGCATGTCATACCATTTGGATGTCTTTTCCAAACACCAAAAATGGATATGATGTCATCATGATGACATAAACTAGGTAATCACAAGGAACATAACATTTTGAAGAAAATACTCATGAATATGATAGCTCAAGTCACATAGAAAATCAAGTAAGGAATTGATATCAAGGTTTTCAAGATGAAAAAGATGACATATTTGGGGACATTTTCCAACCATCCCACACTTAGAAAAAACCATTATCTCCTTCCAAGATAGTCCTATCTCATGAGTTGTTCAAGTTTTGATGTATGTTTAGATACAGGGTGAATTTATTACATACATCCACTCATAGTAAGCACTTTGTTCCCATGGAAGAACACAAGACCTCAAAGGTTTTATCAATTTAAGAAATGAATGGCCCATGTTAGAAAATATAAAGGATATATAAATCCAACATATTTCAATGGGGATACATACTATGATGTTTATGACCTTAGTGTAAAATTGAGGGAGGTCATTATTAATAGAGAACATACAGGATCCTATATTTCAATAATAATTGTAAAATGTAAAGTGTGGGGGAAATGATGGGTCAGTAAAATGGATCATTATATCCAATAAATAACCTCATTCTCTCTTAAAATCCTTCCTTTTATGTGGATTTGGATGTGCATTATATAACTTATTACTAATCCAAAGTATAAATTAGTAATTTTACCTTGATTATTATGTTTGAATTAATATTTCCTATTTACACTACTTTTCTCTAATATTTTTCATAAAAAACCACTAGTTATATATATATATATATGTCATTTATATGCACTATAAACAAGTACTATGTTTTGGAAAAGTAAGTATAATTTAAAGGATTAGTTCAAACCATCATGGAAAAGCTTATACAAACTTATATTTTCCCAAAGATAGCTATGGATTCCATTTTTCTGGCTTCATATTCCATAGTTTAGCTCTAGAGTCTATCAATTTGGCTCCAAAGACACTTGAATTGGATCTAGAGTTACCCAAACCAGTTTGTGTGACCTCCAAGAGCTTGAAAAAGGATATTTTTATGCATATGCATCATTGTATAAAGCATGAATGCTTGATTAAAATCATTTAAATTTATTTTTTGGACATTTCCAATATTTATGTATAAAACTACCAAAAATAATATTCATATTTTTAGATAGTATTTATAATAAGTTTTCCTACACATAGTTATTATTATTATGGATAAGATTGGCTAATATAATGAATATAGTTGAAACTATAGAATATTTTGTAACCAAAACCAATCAATAATACCACATATAGACTCACACCAACACTCTTCCACTAAATTTACCCTTGAAACATGGAAGGAGGTTGTAACCTTTTTCGTTTTAATAAATAATATTATATTCTATTATAATCTTGTTGGGATGTTAATCTATATTGATCATATACTATAAAAGTGTTGTGATATATAAATAACATATTCCTATTGATTTAAGAGTAGATATAACATATATTTAATAATAAACTATTAATATTTATCAAGACTTTTTAGATTGTAAACACTTTTGTGAGTTAATGAAGAATTGATTTCATGACATTACCATATATCTAGTGTTGATGAAAATATTATTATAGGGAAGAGTAAAGGCCAACTAAACAAATGAAGTAGGATCCTTTATGGTATTTATATGTTTATATTATTGTGTATTTGATCTTTCATTTTAAGCAAAATGTTTTGTGATAAAGTTTAACCTGTGGGTCTGTATGTTCAATACATGTGTGTTTTAATCTAGTTTATTTTCAATTATTTAGATTTATAATAATTTTATTTAATATTTATTTCCTTTTAAATAAATTTTAATTTATGTAATTTAGATCAATTGTGTGTTTCCTTTTAAAGCATTTCAATAATAGTAAGTGTGTTTCCTTTAAAGCATTTTTAATTCTAGTAAAGTGTGTTCCCTTCCAAACAATTTAAATTTAGAAAGAGTGTTTAATTTTATAATAAATATAATATTTTATAATTAAATAAATTATATTATATCCTTAGGAGTAAATAATCCAAACTTCCCCTAAACAAACAACTATTAGTCATTATTCTACATACCTCACTGCTAACTGTTGTTGGACACTAGCCTTGGTTTGGTATGACATCAACTTAACTTAGTTCATTAAATGAGAGTATTGACAACCCCATCACCTATGGTAAAATATCGATAACCACACTTATCCTACTGAAATTGATTCTTTTGAAAAGATAATAACTCATAAATAAGATTATAAATATGTCTTATGATATGATGTCCTATATTATTGTAATACCAAAGGTATATTACTCTATTATGTCACCTGAGATTAATTTCCTTCTCTTCTCAAATAAAAACATGGTATAATTTTTAGTGGTCACTAAAATGGACACACTACAACCTATAAATGCCTACACATGGGATAATTATGCTCCATACTTGAAAAATACGCTATCACATTCACTAAAAAGTGTAATACCTACCAACTAAATGATGATCTTATTCACTCTCCTCTAGTTGAGATTCAAACATTAGTATCTCTTTGGCTATTTTTTATATGGGGATTAGATCTCATTGGTAGATTACCTCACTCTCAATATGGTCATCTTTTCATCATCACAACCACTAATATCTCATTAAGTGGGTTGAAGTTATTATCCATGTTAATGTCATGGTTGTCACTATATACAAATTCATACTTATTAAAATTATTTGTCAATTTGGAATCTTCCACACCATTATTTTTTATAGTAGTGGGAATTTAAAAAATAAATATATGAAACATTTTTGTGCTAAATTCAAAATGACACACAAATTATCCATAACTTATCATTCTCAATGAAATGGCCAAGCATAGGCCACTAAAAAAAATATTATAAAAGATAATTCAATATTCTCATTTTGACTAGAATATAAAAATTTATCCAACACTTTGGGTGTATTGCACTAGCAATCACATTGATACTAAGGAAACCCATTTTTCCTTAGTATGCGGCTCTAAATCTATCTCACCTTTAGAATTTGAACTACCATATTTACCTATCTCTCTTCATAACATTATCATTTATGGATAACTTTGTGAGGCTCACATTCATGATTTAAACCTTCTTGATGAGTGTTGTATAGGTTATTTATAACATAACCAACAATATAAATCCTGATTTTTCAAACAACATAACAAAAAGGTTAAAGTTAATATGTTCAATACTAGTGATTTAGTACTTAAATTATATTATTCCCAGGATAAAGATGGAAAGTACAGCCAAAAATGATGGGATCCTTACCTCATTAAATACATTTTTGGTCCTTGTAATTATAAATTAAAAACTAATGGACATATTTTCAAAGAACCCACTAATGCTAAATTCTTAAAATTATATTATACTCATATTGTCATTTTTATTACTATTATTATCATACATTTATTTCATATATTTTTATATATTGTGGTGTTAAAAATTCTTGTAGGTTTTTTAAATCTTCATAAAGTGCAACATTTCATCAATTTTAGTGTCCTTAGTTGCTATCATTAGTCTTTTGGTTTATCTACATCCCTTTAATTATATACTAATTCATGAGTTTTCATCATAAAACTGTGGATATGACTTGACTATCCTCATGAATATTTTTTTTTCTTTTTCATTTAATATATTAACCTTTAAGGATCTTTCAAGTCATTAGATTCTACCTTTATAAAATTAATTAATTTTTACACATCTTTGGTTTATATTTTGTGATTTAAAATGTAACACCTATGATAAGACTAGGCCTTCCTAAAAAAATATGCTTATTATAAACATATTACATTTTTACATCTGTTTGGTTTGAATTTTATGAGTTGGAATATAAGACCTCAGTTAGGACCAAGCCTTACTAAAAAATCTTCAATTTATTTAATTTTGTATGAAATATTAGCTAAGTGTCTTCCTTGAAAAATAAGGCAATGGTTGAAAGTTATGTCTTCATACCCTTAAAATTCAATCAGAGTCCTTTGTTGAAACAAATTTAAACAATTTATTCTCATGTCTCCACTCACATACACTATTCATTATGATGATGATTCATACTTGCCTATCATTGTACCATGTTAAAACTATAGATTTTTTGAAATTTGAGGTAGCTCAATATTTCCATGTTAACTTCTATACTTTCCCATATTCCATCTCACTATGGGCACACCAAGGTTGGTTTTAAGATCTCACTCTTCTCTAACATTAAATTAAAAGAGTCTTAGACACCATGATCTCTAAATTATTTTTCCTAGCCACCAAATGTAAGCTCTTTAGTGATAGTCATTTTTAGCACCCATGTCGGTTCTTATTGAATATATAGGGAGGAATAATACATAAAAACAATAAAAATTAAAATCCAACTCATTTAAATAAAAGGAAATGATCAAAAATGAAAAAAATAAACATTGAAAAGTTAAAAATCACGCCAAAAGACATGATTATTATTAGGCACATCTCATATCCTAGTTAAAGCTCAAAATCCTTAATTGGTCTCATGATAGAGACAAGGTCCATTGGGGTGTGGTGGGATAGTATACTAGGGTAGAAGGTCTCATAATTTCACACACACACACACACACACACACACACACACACACACACACACACACACACACACACACACACACACACACACACACACACGCACACACACACACACACACACAGGTATACAAACACACACACCACACAAACATATAGTGCCACCTACTTTCTCATACAAGTACTAAATATTTATAGTATACCAATAACTCTATAAGGGGTCCAAAGGAATGGGTAACACATTGTGGGAAGGTTAATCCATTTTAATTTTTATTGCATATATCACCTTCATGGGAAGATAATTATACTTCACTTTTTAACCTAAATTTACATGGATAGGATGTGTTATATAGAGTCCTTAATGTCTAAAGCCTCTCTATCTTGATAACTTTATTAAATTGTCTTGTTTCTAGTAAGACTTCTATTTTCACCTTGGTGCTACGTTCATTTCCCCTACCAAACCTTTCATATTTCCCCCTTGATAGGAAAGTTTGTTTTCTAAATATTTTCCCATTTTCTCTTCTCTAAATTCATCTCTTTTATACATGCTTAAAATATGATTATTTTAATTAATTCATCTCTTTTATAAATTATTAAAATATGATTATTTTAGTTCATCTATCATTAGAATTGAAGTTGCATCTTTGAGTGGTCATGAGATCTTTTCTTAATCATCACCTTATCATTATAAAATTTCCCTTGGTTATGTTTGAAATTTTAAGTCTTAAAATTTACATTTTTATGAGCCATTTTGATCCATTTATTTTATGTTAATTTATATTTTTCCATTGTTGATTATGGATTGTTACTTCTCTTTCATCAATTTTTTATATTTCTATTATTTTTCCATATTTACTTGAGTATGGATTATTACTTCTATTACATTGATTTTGGTTCCATTATTTCAGTTTCATATGTCATTGGTTTGATTTAGATTATTACTTTTCATCTTTAGGATGCAATGGCTAGGTCTATTAGTCATTTAATAGCCTTGTATTTTTGGTTACCCAATTTTCCTTTCATTTATTCATTTTTATTGGTCTTTTAGTCCTAAATTAGTTTTTATCATCCCAACTTACTAAGTTTCCAAGTGATTCATTTAATTATGAAAGTTCTCATTTACTTGATTTTTACTACGATAATTTATTTTAGATATTTAGTCTTCTATCCTTAGGGTTTGTCAAAATCAGTTATTCTTCCCTCCATGATAAAAAATAAAAATGTAAAAAATAACTATTCCATGATAAAATTAAGTCAAGGCATGTATATGATACTTTTAATTACTTAAAAAATTCTTTACTATCATTTATTTTTTATTTTCTAATATAATTTATTGGATCAATATTATGCATTGATATGTTATTTCTCATATCACCATTTTGTGTTACACCTACATGACACATGATAAGCTTTGAGTGGGTCATATGTATACACACCATATTATATCTCCTTTATCATTTACTGATGATTTCTCTCTTGTATGGATATGTCAAGTTTAGATCTCCTTGAGTGCACACCTTAAATAGTGTACTAAAAAAGGGGTGGGTAGACCATTGGGGCTTCATAATATTGTTGGTCAACTCTATCATTTCTTAAACCCATTAAAAATCTTACTTATCCAACTCTCCAAGAAAAAAGACCCAATTTATCCATTCCCATAATAAATTATATTATAAAATAGACCCTAACTAAGAAAATAACCTCTTTTCCTACTAAGTCAAATGTGTCAACCCTATTATAATAGTTAAAGTGCATGTTATAAAACTATGTCAGCTAGGCCAACCTAGTTAGAGGCCTAACCATAATTTTTTATTAAAATTGGGTCATGTTGAAATTAAAAAAAGGTTATTAATTATCAATTGCTATAAATACAAGTCTTATTCTAATACAATAGAGAGTAACATTCATTTTCACATTATTACATCTCATAATTCTATTCCATCTACATTTGAAGGAGCCATTTCTTAGTGTTTGCCTTGGAGGGAAGATAACTTGTCTTATGGGATGTCTTGGATGAAAAGTATGAGTATTTTATCCTATAAAATATTTATATAGCCTGATCCTTATAAAGAAACACAAACCTATTTTAAAACACCATTGAACAATGTGAGATTGAGACTTGATAGGTTTTCCCAAAGGTAAGTATCTCTAAATTTTACTATTTCATTTGATAAATAGATATTGCATAAAGTAGTAGGTTTTGAATGTATAACTCCTTGTTTAAACCACATCTGTATGTAATCTTATTATAGTTATAGGATTTTTTTTATTTAAGTTTTCCACATTAGGTGATCTATGACCCAATTTTCCTACCATGATCCCTTGATTGTTTATTTGTGTTAAACCATCCCCACTTATACCACACTACTTGATGAGCACTATGTTAGTTTCATTTTATGTATTAAAAGGCTTATCTTGGGTTATTACATAGTGTTATTTGACTATAGGATTTGGAAACATGTCCTTTATTATTTTGTGATAAGATACCCCTTGGTTAGGCCTATTAAATCCAATTTGGTCATTCCATTGATATAAAAAGTATCATAATAGATGTTACCTAATTACCCTTTATGATATTGGATTTAATAAGTAGGATAAGTTTTATATTGATATATTTTTTTCATACACCTCCTTTATCTTTCCCACACCCACCATTAACAAAAATCCCTCACAATGTAATTTTACTCAATTTTAACCTATATAATGCGATATCTTATCAATCTCTTCGAAAAATGATAAAAAGTCATAATAAGTATATCAAGGATATTGATACAAATTATATATATGTTCCTAATGATGGAAACCTTTTAAAACTTAACAAATGCACATCAATAACTAAATATTCCGATAATGTTCTCCTTACCAACTCTAGTAATCCTCCTCTTAACAACTTGAGCCAAATTCGTCCACTAGATAACACTCAAGTGCTTTGAAAAAAGGTGGATCAAATGGCACTTAGACAAGATACCAATAAAAGTCACATGGTATAAATGTAAAATAATATTTTGAAAATGGATAATCAACTACAGTAAATTATTTGAGGTCAACCTAAAAAATTCCATTTCCCTTGACTTTTCAAATAATCTAGTGGGAATCCTATTCTTTAACCTCATATTTCCAAGAAAATGATTCAAATCCTCCAAAATGAACCTCTAGCTTCCTATATTATTTCTATATATATTGAAACTCAAACCATTAAATATGATGAAACTACTACTTTTAATTTACATCTTTAATAAATTATAAACCTCAACCAACACTAGATTAAAATCAACACTTATGCCACTATGAAGCTTTATCCAAAACATTAATTAGAGATGTGGGAAAATGACTCAATCAAATACTAACCCATTTGATTATAAAGTTATAAAATATAGTAAACACTCTAGTAAAATAGTTTTAACATCACAATATTCCTCAAAATAGCCTTGAAAACCTCATTAACTTTGGGTAATTACCTCAAGAATCAACCCATGGTTTCATCACGAGATGTAATTTTTTGGCACATAAGTCTAATTATAACATGAGTAGGGAAAAAAATTTATAACTTTTTTTTATCATGGCTTTAAAAACTTAACTGCAATAAAAGGTACAATCCTTCTCTCTAAATATTTTGGAATAAGCATTTGATCAAGCCAATGACAATATTAATTGATGAACCAATTTGAAGCTTCTAAAAATATAGCAAGGAATATTTTAATGCTATAACCAATAATATCAGCAATAAATAATCTCAAATGAACCCTCTCTAACCATCTAAGTTGAGATCTCCTTATTTCTAAAATAATCCAAATAATTCAAGCCCAACCTAACCTTTCTTAAGTCTTCAAGAGCTCAAGCAAAGGATACCGATTTTTATATCCATGGCTATGAATTTTTATCCTTGCAAGCCTCACCCACCATTGTAAAATCTTGATAATTTTTTTTGGTGGAATGTCTATAAAAATTGTCATAACTTCAAGAAATTCATTTATGACCTCATGTTAGGTGAAAACATTAACCATGAAACTATCACAAGATAACATTATAAACAATATCTCAAAGCATGTAAATTACAAACACACAAACCAAATAATTCAAGTCAATCATACTCTCAACATAAACATTCAAAAAATAAAAAATAAACCTCCAAAAATTTATAATCCTAATGTCAAACCTATGAATAAAATTCTAGGTGTGATTGAAATCAATTATGACAAATATTACATCGATTCTCACTATATTAATATAACATATGTTAACTACCAATGTAATCTCACACATAAAGATATTATAAAAAAACTAGGGAGCCTTCTAAATATTGCATGAACCTTAACAATTATAAAACTAAGAATAAAATCAATACACCATCTAATTATCTACCCACTTCACTAATGGAATCTCAACCTAGAGATCAATCTCCTCCTACTATCAAATATCCCAACCCAAATTCTAGTATAAACATAAATATCATTATGGTTCTTTCCAAAATTCATCTCAATGTATTTTTTAGATCAATTCAACACTATGCCTTAAAAAAATCCTATAATGGAACTTTTGAGAACACAACCATACCATCAAAAATTTGTCATGCAAAAATTACAAGATATATAAGAATCACCATTTCTAAGTGAAATTGAACCATATAATCAACATATTGAAGGTAAAAATTCTACCAAAGTACATGTCATTGAAGACATCTCATCTTTAACCAAATAATAAAATATTTATCAACTTTTTCATAGATGATATGATCAATTATGAAGTCCTATTCCAAGTTGATGATCCCCATTTATTCATTATATCATGTTAATTGATACTCAATTGAGTAAGGTTTTAGTGAATGAATATTCAAGCATCAATTTCACTTCTTATTTTTATTATTTTTGGGAAACTAGTGTTTAGTTCCTAAATAATAAGGGTCTAGAATAAGTGGTGAAATCCAATAAAATACAATAAAATATAGATTTTGATCAAAATTAATTACATCAATTACATAAGGAGAGAAATAAACTTACTTAGAAAAATAGGTTGAAATAAATGATTTAGGGTTGATATATATTGCACAAGAATGGGATAGTGTCACAAATCCAGATCTAGTTTTCATTTTGTGAAAGGATAGGAGCACTAGAATAAGACACCCTAGTATTTGTCACTATAGTACTTTTTTCTATTTATTCTTAAAGTCTTGAACTTTTTGGGTTTTTTTGTTTTTTATCTCAGTGTGAGCCTATGTATGAAATTTTAGATGTTGAATGTCAATAGAGATTATTATAGTTCTACTTCAATATCCAAACCCTAAATCTATCTACACACAAAAAAAAATAAATACATCAAAAGTGTAAGGGGGAAAAATTAGGTTAGTGGAAGTATGATAGCATGATCTAAAACCCTTGTTGTCCTGATCACTACCTACATTAACCCTCAAGCTAGGGTCTCAGATCAAATGTATTTATCCCTTCAGGAACATGAATAATCAACACACACTATAGATGTAAGAATGAACTTTCACCTAGGCCCTTCTTTGATCAAACATATAAGTCTATGTGTGATACAGAATGTTGAGCTATACTATTGACTAATTTTTATAATTATGTACTATACAAAAATATTAAGTTATAGATATAAAATGCCTTGTGTAGTCCTTTAAATAAGAGACTCTTTATTTTGACTTTGAGAGCTTTATCTACATTTGGCCAACATTGTAAAATTAAATATGAATCTAAGAAAGGGTTTTGGACTCATTAAGTAAAGGAAATTAGTCATTAGGACTCAAAATGACATTGGATAAGAGTGATAAAAATGGAAACCCTAAGGTATAACACTGTAGTCCAATCCCAACGCTCCTATCTTACAGGCTCAGGACCTAGGGGATGGAATAAGCACATGAAATCTGATCTATGGAGATGGAATAAGCATAGGAAAATAAAAGACATGGCTAATGTGAACAAGGCTCATATTTTCTAGTTAGAGTGTCCTATAAAAGTACTATGAAAAAACTTGATATGTGTGGTTGTTTGACCAATTTAGGGTGTATAGATTTGCCCCCATTTTATTCTAGTGATGCAATGAAAAAAGTACTAGAGTAAAAGAAATAAAATAAAGTATGTACCTAAACTTACCTACGTGGAGATAAATGTGTTGCAAAGGGTTTAACTCACTTCCTGGCCAAGGAAGTGGATGGAGAGCCAAATAGTGCCTAGAAAAAGAAGGAATCCCTAGAATGGATGCCCCCTATACTAAATCTAGAAGTGGAATCTATATAAAATGGATAAGGAGGGAAATGCTTGCCCTCTATGCTAAATCTAATTGGAATGAGAAATGCTTGAAGGTCCAAAACTAATGTTTTCCCTCTATCCCACATAAACTCATGTAATGTGGAATGTGTGTATAAAATCTATTTACTATGAAGAGAAAAATTTGTCATGCCCCCACTTTGAATATTTGAACTAGAACTAAGAAATTCTTAGAGGCCCAAAACCAAAGTTTACCCTCTATCTTAAACAAACTCATGTAGTGTGGGTTAGGGTAATATAATGGACCAACCACTACAGATGGATGTGTGGTCCAACCTAGTGACAACCTGGGTGCATCTGGGTGTAATGTAAAACTTCAGTAAATATGCAAAAAGAGTGGCATTTCTTGACATTCTAATCTATATAATCCTTGATGATGAATAACATGAAAATCTGTACCAGGCCCCCAAATCTAGTATATGAGTGATGCGTATATATAATCTGGTAATCTATATAACCACATATGATATGCCCTATCATGTCAAGCCCTATGTGTAAAAATTGGAGATCAAAATATTATGCTTAACACTATGCCTATAATTTGCTATTTGGTCATGTAACTATATCATGCTATATGAAAATTATGTGTGAGATGTGTAGTAATGTATATGCCCCCAAATCTAGTATCTAAGTCTGAATCTATATTGAAGTCACTATGAATCCATATAATCTAAACCATTATTTTTGAATAGTTTATGTACTTGTAAGCTTAAGTATATCCCTTAAATGTTCTAAGTGACTTATGTAATTTGAATCACTATATATTTAAACTAATTTGAGATGAATCTAATAATTTGAATATTGGAGGTGTAAGAACCATGGTGTATCCACCTATGAGAGTGGATGGGTATGATGGGTAAGTGTAGGACTAGGAATAGTAGGAATGATGCCCCCCTTTTGGGGACAAGGAAAAAATCTATGATAGAGGAGTTTGAGCCAAAAGTGATGACTAGTGACATAGGAATAGATTGAAGGTTGGTATAGTTTGAATTGATTGAGTGGTTATTTGATTGATTAGACTGAGTTGTTATAATTAGAACAAGTTTTGATTGGTAATGACCAAGGTGTATGTCTAGGTGTAAGATAAATATAGAGATGTGCATGCCATAGTAGTTAAATGGAATAGTAAGATATATAAGCTAACATGATGTTGAAGGTATCATTTTCATGATTTTGTGGAAGAAAATTGTTTTCAAAATGAAGTTATGAGGTTATAGTTATGGGCAAAATGGTATTTTGTTTTGGATGAAAAATTTGTTTGATATAGGAAAATTAGATTGATTTATGATTCATTTGTGCATTGACTAGGTTGAGATTTTTGGATCTCTAAAGTGAGAAATATGCCTAGGAGATGAGCACCTACCATGACCTAGTTTGAGTAGTTTGTAGGCCAACTTTAGGCTAGTGGTGATGTTACCCTAGTAAGTAGCTAAAATGTTTGATTTTTGCCTATTCAAAAACTTATTTTTGATGTTTTGAGGCCTTTTAAATTAACCCAAGACAATTTTCACTAGTTTTAATGCTCCTAATGCTCTTATCTCGGAGTCAACACTCCTATCCAAGGTTTAAAGTGCTGTTATCCATCTTATAACACTGTTTTCCAATAGGTTTAATTTTTTGAGATTCTAGTTTGTTGTATGTTTTTATATAGCTTGGTTATTTACTTGGCATGGTTGACTGATATATATATGCTATTTTTTGGTATTTTAAAAGGTGAGGTATGGATGAGGGAAATTGTTAGAGGTCAAGTGGTAGAGACATTGAGGATGTTACCATTATCTACTGATGAGAGAGCTATCATGGATAGGGTAGGGTTGGGTCATGTGTGTAACATAGGCATAGTGCAGTGGGATAGATATATGATTAATGCCTTATGTGAGAGGTGGAATGTAGATACATGTACTTTCTAGATTATTATAGAAGATATTATTGTGAGTCTAGAGGATGTGTATCACATTTTGCATTTTCTAATTAGTAGATGACATGTGACATTGTAAGATGACATGAGTGCTAATTATATTGATCATGTATCCTTATATTTTACTGGTGTACCTTCAGGTATACATCAAAGAGGTAGTGATAGTGACGTGATACTATCAATTATAGTATAGTCTAGTGTTATGTCCCTCTGAAAGTGGTTGGTCATGTTGTTAGCTTCATTTGTTGTTATGGATAGGAGTGGGGTATCAATTGCATATAAGATGCATAAGATTTTTCATAGTGTAGAGGTATATGACATTGTGTTCTCATGGGGGTATGATTTCCCACATACATAAGTATATTTATAGGTTTATATATGAGGCCTTCAATGGTGGTGTGAGTATAACTACCTTATTGCATTATTGAGCTTATGAGGACATAATAGTTGTATGACTGATTAGATTACCTAGGCTAGAGTGGGCACCTCCATGACATTTAAAGAGTGGTGTATAATCACATTGAACATATGGTCTCCTAGGATATATCTATAAACACCAAAATTATGTCACACACACATGTGTAACTCCTTATGTTGAACCCCCCTTAAGCCCATTCAATAATAATAATTGATCTCCCTAACCCATACTTTACCCCTCACACATTTAATTAATTTAAAGTACTTAATTAATTTAATTAAAAACCCATGTTTCCACCTTACCTAGCCACCTTACCCTATGACTAATTCTCACCTAATGAGTCAGCTCATCCTAACTACCCAAGACTTATTCCCACTTCCAAACTAAATTCCCAATCAACTACCTCCTTCTGAACCCCTTATTTTTACCATTTTATAATGGGTGTCACACTTAGCACAAACAAAACTAGAAAAAAGGCCAAAAATAGTAAGGTTTACCTATTCTAAGGCCATCGACATTAGTTAACCCATGGCTAACATCAATTGGATCCCTAATATCGGTAATATAAGCCAAAATCCAACCTAAAGTTTAGGTCAGTGGAAATTAAGAAAAGTCATTCTTACTCACATTCAAGCTCTAAGCATTCTATTTTTAACATCTTGGATTACAATCATCTTATGTAAGTCAATGACAATCATCAACTAAGGTATTAAGGACCAACAACACCTACTTGTTCTCTCTATTTAGTTATTCAGGTATGAACTCCCTGATAGGGAACATCAACCTAGCACTTATCATTCAGTGACCACTGTAGCTTAGTACATCACTTATTTTGTAGGTCTTTTAAACATTTATTCTACTATCACTTTATATCTATTATGTATTACTTTACACACTTCTAACCGAACCCCCATGATGGAGTTATAAAACTTCCTCACTCATTTCCCCTTAACTTGATGCACCAAATCTCTGACCAGATCTACCCAAGCCATAATCTCTCACTCATAACTCTTCCAACATTTTAGACCTGATCCAAACCATTTCCTAGACCTAAAAAATCCTTCTAAAAAGTTCCCTGATAATTATTACCCCTACTAACCTTGGTATCTTAACTAACATCAGTCACCTCACTACCAACCTCAATAAAATAACTAATATTGATCACTACCCCACCGATGTTAGTGACTATGGGTTCCCTAGCCTCTTTAAAACCTATCTAGACAACTTTTAAAATATAAATAAAGTACCTCACTTGCACCTTATCACTCTCTACTACATACAAGTTGTTAATAATGGTAATCTTATCTCTCTTTCACTTTTTCTTTACCTCTCTTTCAGTTATTTATTATTCTTTTGTTTCTCAAAAGTGGGCTGCCATATCTAAGGAATATTTCCACTTCCTAGAACAAGCATGAAGCTTGGCATCCCACTCATTTAACTACTAACAAACATTTTGTGGTAGTGTTTTATTACTTGCAAGTAGTCCTCCCCAGCCAAAGAGGAGTGCTCATAATGTCTGGATATGGTGCATAAACCAAATCTGGGTTCATTCTAATCAATTATCCCCATCATTGTTTTTATTTTCCTTTAGACTTAAAATAGACAAAATTTAGTGAAACATTTATGGCATGCTCGATGTGACCCTAGAGTTTTCCTTGGGTTCATTTCTTTTTTTAAGCATTCATATAGGTGCATTATAGTGAAAATTTCATTTCTTACACTTCCTCCTTTTTTTCTCTTAAAACAAAAAATTCAATGTCTTATTTTATATTTAAAAAGCATTAAACTAAAATTTTCTTTCTTTTCTCTTTGCCTCTAAAAGGAATTTGTCATTTTATTTTACAAAAAAAGAGAGAATCTCTTCTTTAATACTTCTTGCATGCACATTAGGATATTAAAATTCATACTCTATTCCTATTTCATCTTCATTTTCATTCTAATATAAACATTCTAGATTTGGGTTTAAAACTTATTGCATTTCATTATTTATTTGTTGCATATTAACTCACCTAGTTAATTACCAGCATTTTGAATAAATTGTAGTGCACCTATGTTACACAACCAAATCACATTTAGATAAACAAACATCTAAACTAACCTGAGAAAGGGTCCATTAGGATTTCATCATCTAGTGGATCACCTTACCCTACCTAGATAACCTACTTAGATTTCACCACCAAGGGGAGAACCTAGTCCATTCTCTGGTGGAGTATAATATCTAGATAGAAGGTATATTTTGGCTAAGCAACTTGGCTTAGCTCCAAGTTTGTGAAGTGTAGAGAGCAAGCTCCTATAATAAGCCACATACCTGGTCTAACATAGATTTCCTCTTGATCACTAAAACTAACTTAAAACCAGCTTTAGATTGCTTTCTAGTACCTTTGATAATCAAATTATCTTCTCACTATCTGCTTAAGGCATAATCCAACATGAGACTAAAAATTAATCTCTAAGACTTAATGGTTTCTAGCTGAATGTTCTTTTTTTGCTTTTTAATTGCCTTCTATATTTTTGAGTTGGTAAGGATGTTTTCTTATTGATTCACAAAATCAATACTATTTCTGAATACTTAGTTTGTATAACCTATTATCTCAGGTTTTCTAAGTGTTCTTCCCTCTTGTACAGACCTTTTACATCCACTGTTTTACCTAGTTTCAACCTCTAGTTTCTTAAAACATCATATTTTCCTCTCCCAAGATTTCATAGTGACTGACATCAGTTAACCCTACTAGCATCGATATATTTTACCTCGACATTGGTTAAGCCACTGACATCAGTGAAATTTTCCTACCAACATCGTTCAAGTGACCGATGTCGATGACTATGTAATTTCATCTACTCGAAACAACAAGCTAAAATGACCCACTTACCCACACTCAAACTTGGTTTTTCCTTATTCCACTAAAATATAGGGTAGTAATACTATTTAAACATCCTCTTTCATGGTATTAACATGAGCTCAAGCCAAAATTCTTGCTAATTATGTAAGTCATCAACGACTTCCACCTTCGCCTCTCATTTTTGATTCTATCATGGAGCATACTTTAGACATAGAGCATACTCCCAGCCCTAACCAAATTCCCATTGTGCTTGAGGAAGATCAAGATTTTACTAAATTTATTGATTATAATGTGGTATCCCTTTAGCATTACCTTACTATGATCCAAACCCATAATTCTTTGGGTGGCCCAATCTATGGTATGCTAATCTATCTAATGGAGACAACCTCAATTTTAGTTTCTTCAATTATTTTCCCTATGGTTACCCAAACCACCAGTTTAATGAGTAACCCAACTATAAATAATGTCCAAAGTGTAGCATCTCTAACTACCCAATCCCACCTAAACCCTAGTGTAACTTCCCTACTTTCACAACCACAACCAGATTAGCCAAGTCACACCCCATTCCAGAATTTAGTGGTACCTATTCCATCTACCCTCATGCTTATAATTACTTGAGTTATGACTCACCCTTCATCTAGTCTAACCATGCCAATAATCCAACCCGTAATAATAACAACCAACCAAGGCATAGTCTCTAACGCAATGGGACAATCCCCTTTTCTTTCTACACCCCAACCTATGACTCATTATCCTTATGTTTCCCTGACATAACCTCTGCAAGCTATGTCATATGCTCTTTCTACTTCCTATCAGCTTCCCTATAACTTAGGAGGTATCCCCCAAACTAATCCCCCTCTAGAACTCATTAAGTTGTTGATGGATGAGATGTTTATTCTATATACATCCATTTCTGGTTCAAAGAATGTGTTATCTTATGATCATATATGCAATGAACCAGTCCATCCTTCTATGCCTATTTTCCCTTATCTAATCTAATGAGAACTCCCTAAATTTACTCATTTCTATAGTAAAGAGGACCCACAATAGTACTTGTGAGTATTTATACATGCTTATTATTTAATAGGGTAGGATGATGTGTTACTACTTCACACTTTCCTTATGTCTCTTTTAGGTTCTACCTTAGATTAGTATAGCTCTATACCTCAACACTCCCTTTTCTCATTCACCCAACATACACAAATATTCCTAGACCATTTCTCTATTAACATTTCTAAAAAGGTTTCTATTACAAACCTTTATTCTATCAAAGAATTTGATGATGAGTTTATTGTAGATTTTGTCGCTCATTAGAGAAGCTTGATCATTCAACTCTCCTTCTCCTTACCCCAACTTGAGCTTATTGAACTCTTCTCAAGGGCATGTGATAAACACATCTCATCCACACTATGGATAAAAACTTTATAAACATTTGATGAAGCCTTTATAATGGTATGAAAACTTGAGGTTTGTGTTATAGATGAAGGCAAAGTCAAATTGCATAGTAAGAATCCCAATTCCAAGTCAAATGAATCCTCCTCTAAAACTTCTCCCTCAAACCAAAAGTATAAAGGCTCTACCAACATGATGTTTATTAAGTTAGCCTCTTCCAAAACCAAAAACCAATCAAATTCCTTAACTTCTCAAAATCTGACCACATAATTCTAACAACAGTATGAACAAAGACAATACCCTCCCATTAGGGAATCATATACATCTATCTTGGAGAAACTATTGCAACAAGGTGTCATAACCCTTCCTTAGATCAAAACTCCTATACATTTTTACCCTTCCCATCCTATCCAAACTTGGTACAAGGAAGATGAGTTTTGCGGTTACCATCATGTTAAAGGCCATAATTCTAATATCTACAAGGCACTCAAGAACATTGTTCAAGATATGCTTGATATAGATGATCTCATCTTGGATAATCCTAATGTATCCCCTAATCAATGTATGGATGCATTCAAACACACTTTTCCTAACCATTCATTGAATCAAAATATTGTCCAGTCCAAAACTAACTTAGGTGATCGTAATATCCATATGGTTAATATGGTCTTTCCTTTACCTTTAGTTCAACCTTCCTGTCAATAGAAGACCTCCATTTCATCGACTCCTCCCCCATGTTCAACAGCATCTATTTTGCCCATTCTTCCTTTGTAGGTAGAAGAGCTTATTTCACTTATTCCACTAATCATGAAGAAGAGCCTCCTTTACCACTCCTTTTGCCACCTGAGGAGCCTGTATTACCAATTCAATTTATGCCAATATTACCTATCCTCTTAACACTTGAAGACCACACCATACCTGTTCCTCAACCACATGTTGAAGGGAACATCATTCCTACATTATACCCTCTTTAAGAACCTTCTTTGCCTACTTCTCCTCCACCTATAGAGATTAGTACCCCACCCCCTCCACCTTTGCACTTAGAGGAGTTAATATCATCTACTCCCATAATAGATGAGAGACCTATTGTGCCTACTCCAATTGTACCAAATTTACCCCTTCTTTTACCTATGGAGGATCATAATTTACCCATGCTACACCCACATTTTAAGGGAACCATAATACCTAAGATTTAACCTATTTAGGAACCTTCTTCACCTACCTCCCCTCCACCCATGGTAGACCATGTCTCTTCTCTCATCTTTATCAAATAGGACCCCATTGTGGTTATTTCTCATCTTCGGCCTGAAGTACCAAAAACCAATAATTTCTCTCTATCCAAAACATTACAACCTTATAAAAATATAACTGTAAGGCCTACATCAACTTCATCTAAACCTTTAGAATTTCTTGACTCCATGAAGCTAGACCATGTGACATTTTGGGACCAGCTTAAAACTTTGTATCCAACATAATGAATGCCAACCTTTACCACCAATCCCCTTACTACCCTTTACCCAAGGTCTTTGAAAAAGTTATATATTCTTCACCAAAAACACCTAAAGTTTAATCATCTATGTCAAAACCCTCACCCTCACAAGAATTTGTTACATTAAAGTAGATCAAACCCTTAGGTGTACACCTTATTTCTAATTTAATTCATCCATAGGTGAAATTAGATTTAAATCCTAAACCACAAGTTGGAGTTTATCAACCTAAATTATAGAATAATTTTAATCCCCCTAGATCTCACCAATCCCTTCTTCAACCCTCAACTTTACCATCTATTTTGGGGCCACACCCCTCAACTTTAGTTGGAATATCATCTAACCAAGACAAACAAAATGTTAAGCTACCTCCACTCCTACCTTTGACATCTATAAGGTCTCTCACATCTGACACTAATAAAGTGACATAAAAACACATAAATCCAACATCACCAAACAAAGCACCACATAAAATTGCCTTTTCAGCACTAAAACAAAAGAAGGTGTCCACTCCTATTAGCATAACAAGTATGAGCCCACTTGCATGCTCTCAAATATTTTTCCTATGTCATTTATTGAAATATTATGTATTAACTCTTCCTCTCATTAAGACTTATAGTCCTCTTAGATTTAATCCATCTTGGTTTGATGATACACAAACACGTTTATATCATCATTCACCTAGACATGATACTAAGAATTGTAAAGCCCTCACAGTAGTCATTTAACAACACTTTGATGTCGACACTCTCTTTGATGATGCTCCTGTTAAACTTCCTATTATTCCACCTTTGGCATCCATAGTGCCTCATACTATTCCACTTAAATTCAAACCCAAAGATGTCATCATAACCCTTTTACCACCTCCTTCACTAACATTTTAGATCAACATAGTTAATGTGGCCACACGGTCATAAAACCAAAAAGATAAAGCTAAGGAAAAGGTCCCTACTCCTTGGACCCATCCCTTCACCAAAGACACTCCCCTTCCTAATCCTAAGATTTCCATCTTGAGTGTTCCTAAAACATCTCTAGATTTTATTCAAAGCTCAATGGTATGAGTTAATCCCAAATTCACCAAAATCTTGTGAAAATGTCTTTGTATGAGTTAATCCAAAATTCATCCCAACACTGTCAAGATTTGATTAGTGCTTTGCAAGAGATTGAGGTATAATCAGATGATCCCAAACATCTTATAGCTTTGGTTGGCTCCGTTAATTATGTCTTCCTAATTTCTTTTAGTGATTCATAAATTCCACTTTAGCATCCTAAATATTAGGATTCTACCCTTTTTATTACTACATATATTGATCAAACTCATATCAAGAGAGTCATGATCAATGGGGGAGCTAGTATTCATATTATTTACACCCATTCCTAAAGACAACTAACCCTTCTCAACAATTTCATGTCTTAAACTGATTTAGTACTCCATTCCTTTAATGATACTATAGCTACTATAATGTGCACTATTATCTTACATATCTATGTAGGTCCCCACACTATTCATGAGCTCTTTTATGTTGTGGAAGGAGAGTTCTAATATAACATACTACTTGGATTACCTTGGATATGTGTTAAGGCATGTGTATCCTCAACTTTACACCACTGTGTCAAGTTTGAACATGATGAACAAGTGCATGTTATACCCACTGACCCACCTCTATTTAAAAAATGTAACATGACCTATATTCTTAATGATGTTCTCATCCCATTGAAAACATAATATTCCTCACATTATGTTTCTAAAGCTTCCACAAGCTCCACTCTCATAGTTACACAAGTACCAGCAACACAAATTCCTGACAAAGATCCCATCGAGGAGACCTTTCAATGTTTGTCACTTGGTGAATATAATTTGTTGATGATTGACATATTATATACTACACAAGAGTATGGAAGGATTCATTTTCACCCAAATTATGATCCTCGTATTGGGATGGTCATCCCTTATGGCCCCCTAACCTTCAAACCAATTTCATATATTGGGGAATTAATAGAGCTCCCACTATCAAAAATCCATCTTCTTTGCCACAACCATTTACCTGTGACTTCTCTTTCCTAAGTAACCTTAGATTCATTCACACCTATCTCTATAGGTGTGCCTAGAAAGGATTTGGTTTGCATCATTATGAATAAGGTGTCCATATGCTTATTGAATATCTTACTAGCAATACCATTGAAAATGCCAAAAAATGCATGGAGTGGGATATGATGAACCAAATAAACTCACTAAAACCTCCCATGAACCAATTTTTGAAGAAAAAGTCTCTCTTTCTCCACTTTATTCTTCACTATCACCTATTGGATTAGAGGTATCTATACCTCCTAATTTTTTTCAATAAATCCCATCCATTTGGGGCATCTCACCTATCATCAAGGTAAGGAAATAAGACCCCTTCCACTCATTCATCCTAAAATAATTGATGAAGACTCTCTCACTATTAATAATATCTAATGTCAAGATGATGATGTAATTATCACCTACATGGGTATGGATGATTCATATATTCAAAGATCACTCCCATCCAAAACACAATGTATGTTAAATGAACCAACCATTGACATCAACTTTCCCTCTCATGATAACCCTCATGTCCTCAAGATCGGCCAATATTTATATTCCTTTGAGTAAGCTCATTATGCCACATTTATTAATGACCATAGTAAATCCTTTGCTTGGTCTTAAAATTAAATGCCTGGTATTGACCCCTATATCATCACCCATAACATTATCACCAATCAAGATGCTAAACATGTTAAGAAAAAGCTTCACAAAATGCATCCTCATATTTCTCTCCTTGTCAAAGAAGAGCTCTAATGCCTCCTTTTTGTTAACTTTATACAACCCATCGACTAATTGTAATGGATTTAAAATATTATTCCTATCACAAAAGTGATTGGGAGAATCCACATAACCATTTTTAGTGATTCTTAACTAGTGGTTAGCCAAGTTAATGGTTCCTACCTATGAAAAAATAAAATTTTGTAGTGGTATAAACATCGTGTAGATATGATATTGGGATAATTTGACTCTTATCTCTTACAAACTATTCTCTTATTTATAAATAAGTTTACTAACATGATGGCTTCACTTGATTCACACATACCCTCTTCATCCTCCTCTTCAAGAATCTATGTCACTGTGCATCACTTAACATTACCCTCATATGTCTCAATTAACATCCTCTTTATCAGAAATGTAACAACCAACCTAAAAGAATTATGGTATGAACAACTCATGGATTATCTTTCCTTCTCTATTACCCCTTTTGATCTCTCCAATAATGGGAAATGGGCCTTCATAAAATGTGCCACTCATTACACTATACTAAAGGGACTTCTCTACAAGTAAGGTTTTGATGGTGTTCTCCTTAGATGCCTAACTAGTACTGAGGCTCCCTTTGCTATTAAGGAAGTCCATGATGGGATTTGTGGTGGGTATTTCAATGGTCAAATAGTTCCCAAATTTATCTTTTGACTTGGCTATTATTGGCCCACACTTCATCAAGATTATGATGATTACGTTAGGCATTACATCAAGTGTCAACAACACACAAACCTCCTTCACGTTCCTAGTCATGCATTACAAGTTACCAGAGACTTTAGGCCCTTATCCCAATGGGGCTTAGATCTAATCAGAGAGATTAAACCTCATTCATCCCTCTATCATCATTCTATCATTACTGCCACTGAACACTTCACCAAGTGGGTTGAGGCCATCCCTCTCGTCTTCACTAATGTTGACAAAATTGTTGACTTCATCAACCATCACATCATCTATAATTTTTGTGTCCCTAATAGGATTATACTAGATAATGGTAAATTTTTCAAAAACAAGACTATTCAAATTCTTTGTGATACATTTGGAATCAAATTAAGCTTCTCATCACCATACTATCCACAAGTTAATGGATAGGCAAAAGCTTCTAACAAAACATTGACCAAAATTCTCATGAAGGTAGTTAATGATATGGGCAAGGATTGGCACACACACATTCCTTTTGCTTTATGGGCTTACTACATTATCATTTGAACCCCTACGGGTGCTACACCTTTTTCATTGGTATATGGGACAGAGGCTATTTTACCTCTTGAGGTCTAGATTCCTTCTCTTCACATTTCTCTACAAAACATACTTACTAATGATGAATTTCACCAAGAACATTTGGATCAACTTGAATTGCTTGATGAGCACTATTTCATAGCCCTCAACTATATCCAAATCTATCAAGAACATATCAAACATGCTTATAACAAAAATCTCAAAGAGCAAGATTTCAATATAGGAGATCTCATCTTAAATGAAAATCAACATGTGACGAACATGGAGAAAAGAAAATGGGGTAAGTTTTCTCCTAATTGGCTTAGGAAATTATCACTTGTCTTCTTTTGAAGGAAGGTCAAAACTTGAGCTAAAAAATTCCTTACACTTACAACCATTATTTTGTTAAATGAGTGCCACTTTACTTTGTGTTTAACTTGAGCTCATCCCTTGAGTATCCTTATTACATTCTTTTCCCTTCCTCTTCACCATTATTCTTATATACGTAGTTAACTTACATAATGGTATGGTTTTCTCCTCAAAGTGGAAAACTCCTAAACCTCTATAGTCTTGTCCATGACTAAAAGCAAAATAAAATAAAATGGGATATCTAAAAAAGTTATAAAATCTCAAGTCATGCTTCTCAACGTAGACTATTCCCTTGAAGGACATCTACGTAACTTCCCTTTGCTACTATTACTATACTTCTCCCTTGAAAGACAACTATTTAAAATTAACAACAAATTATTAGACCACTCCCTTAAAGGATGGCTAAGTCAAGATTTGTTCTCAAAGGGAAAAACAAATGGAAAAGGCTCCTCACATCTTTGTACGACCTTCACCCATACAAAATCTCATTATACGCTTCCCACATTGATCAGCTCACACATAAAACAAAAAATATTTAATTAATAGACTTACCTATAGTAGCTCTCAAGTCACCCATATTAGGGTCATATCATCCCTACTTTGTAGGTTATGCTACCTAAAACATTTTTCTTCATCTTACCCTTTTTCGCCTCATAATCTTTTAAGGGACTGTGAAGCTCACTTAACATAAGGTAAACATGATGCTTCTCTAAAAAAAATGGTTTAAAGATATAAGACATAAAAGAGGTTCATTTTCCTAAGCCTATTTATGTTCTAATTATGGTCTTTGCCAATGCACGAGCATTCTACCTCTTTATTTTCCCATCCACACCACATGTTGATATCTCTATTTGAGATGAATAAACAATGTCATACCGACACTAATAAATCCTATTCAATTTATTTTAAGCATACACCATCACAAATATGGAAAAATATTGAAATAAACTAACATAACTAATCTATTCATTTTAAGCATACACCATCACAAAATATGGAAAAATGCTAAAATGAAAATAACCAACCAACTATGCATATAACATCACACATATGGGAAAGGATAGTATAACTAAACTAACATGATTAACATTAACATAGCATAACATAATCATCATCCATACCATCATCATAATCACAATAAACACATCTCATATGAACACATAGCAATAAATGAACATCTCATGTATGTGTGTATATATATGTGTGTGTGTGTGTGTAATCAAAATAATAATCATTTACATCATTATAAAATCATATCTCTCTCTCAAAATATACATCTCACATCTTTGGCTCGTAGGCCAGTATACATATAACATATATACTCAAAACTAGCAAACTCTGACACTCAGGGTCCTTGAGGCTCTCTACATGGTCATGACAAATAAGTGTCATCACCAATATCCACCCATATATGTATATGTGAGCTAAAAGCCATCACATGTGATATTGACCTCTTCTACTCTCAGAACTATGAATATCTTTGAATCTATAGGAACTCTCTAATCACCCTCTCATAATAGGCAATCTCATCCAAGGTAGTTAAATATCTCACCATAGATATAGTCTATGGAGGTCTCATAGCACCTGATGATGGCCCAACCTATACTGGTCCCTATGGTGGTGGAGGAAGAGGAGGCGTAGCTTGGCCTATTACTCTCAGACTATCTCTTTATGATATCACTATAGTCACCTAACCCTATAAAATAATAACCTAGCCCTATAATACTGTAACTTGGCCCTATAGAGCCCTAATTTGACCTTACAACATCACCACCTACCCCTATAGGGATAAAACTCTACCTAGGTTGTCTCTCAATCCTACACTATTGCATCTCAAGATTGCACTACTGTATCTCAGGCCTATACCACTACATCCCTCTCTCTGACCAACCCTTATAAATTTAGTGGTGGCCTCCTAATCTCCACCATCAAATGTAACCCTACCCACTAATCTATATAGGCTACTATGCACCCTAGATCCCCAATACCTAGCCTTGTTAATAGCTTCTCAAAATATCACCCATCTATCTCTTAGGGTAGTGGTATGGGTGCCTCTGTGTCATCCCTCCTATATAGAGGGAAGGTAGGTGGAATATCTTATAGTAGACTAAACTACCTCTTGACCCATGCCATGGGTACCATCTCTAACTCACCAGCCTATATCCCCTTGACCCATAGTGAGATCTACAACCCAACAAGCTACCATGCCTATCCTTTAAAAATTGGGTATGTTAGATATAGTCTCCACAAAATATCTATAGGGATCAAGCCCTCGATCATGTACCTATAGTAGGCAATGTCTCATACCATGTCATCTATTTAGGTTTGTGCAATGCCCTCTCTCTACCATCAAAAACCAATCTTGAATTTAGCCAGGATAGTGGTAGGTAACCCCATTGGTCATGTCACCATGATGTGCTCATATAGCCAATAGTGTAGTAGATAGTTGACACACAAATTATATCACTATCATAGCCTCAAAACCCATAATTATCTATATAACTATGCCAAAAATATTAGACCCCAAGGAAAAATGGTCCACTACTCAACCATTTATGCAATCACACCTATCAGTGCAATAAAAAAACCTCCCACCATCTACATTTGGTAATGCATACACTGTGATCTTGATCATCACCATGATACTTAAATGATGCTACTCCTCATCAACCATATAGAGTGGCTCATATGCAAAACTCATAGATTGGTAAGTCACCTTAGTGACATGCTCTCCATATAAATCAACCATGTGTATATCATGATCCTCTCTCGAGCATGCAATAAACTCCTCACCCTAGAGTGGTAGCTATAAAATCATATACACATCCTCTTGAGTCACTTTCAACTCTCTAGTTGGTAGATGGAAGGTGTTGGTGGTGTGATCCCACCTCTCAATCAATGCTATCATCAAGGACACATCTATAGTGACTTGATAGTACCAACTCACTCCTCCTAACCCCATAGCTACCATATGCTCCCACTCATCTGGAGTGACATCCCTTCTCATGCATGTTAATAGCCTCGATAGATGATCTCATAATGTTAACTCCATCCTTCCCTACATCTATACACATAAATAATTCAAGTCATATACTTTTTAATATACTCTGTCATCTAATAATGAGGTCTTCTGAGGCTAGCTCAGCCATTAGGCTAGTTGACTACTTCCACTAGAGATCCAAACTCACCCTTTCTCTTATTTTTCTACTTTTCTAAAGTTACCAGTGTCAACATTAATGTTGATGTCATCACTTTATCAACCTAAGTATCAACTGACATTGGTAGGCAACTATTGACCTCAGTGCTATGTTGGTTGATGTTGGTGGACCTCATGAACATTTGTGACTAGTTTAGCCCTACGACCAAATGACCTAAATCCAAACTTACCAATTTCACCTAAAAACCTACCCAAAAATCCCCCTAATTTATCCTACAACTACCCTACCCTATTTTATACCCCTCCACTAACATTTTCTACACCCCCACCTCTCAATTAGCCTAAAAATTACAAATATTAAAATCAAACTTTAAACCAACTAGTGGAGAATCTTACTTCCTCTATCCATATCCTCTTGGCTAGCACAACTAGCTCCTGTGGTTGTGTGCCTCCCACTGGGCCCCCTCCTTAAGTTGCCATCTCAAATGACTTTCAATCTCTATTTCTTCTCTCCAATCACAAAGTTGTAAATGAGTTTGGTTGGCCATCAAACCCCCTTTAATCAAGTTTGGTTAGCTATCAACATCAGTATTTTTGACCTAATCTATTGATGTTAATTCTTATGCCTACCAAAATTGATAATGTTTCCCTAAGTTTAATGATATTAGAAATTTTTATTAATCATATAAAAAAATGTAACTGATGTTAGCACCATTATTATAATTTTTTTCCCCACCAACCAAACCAATATTTTCAAGCTTTACCCATATACTAGGGTAATTAGAGATCACATATATCTCCCCCAACCATGAAAAATGCCATTAGAGATAACTTAAATCTTCACCCATGATGACTTTTCTTGGATATCACAAATATCTCCTCACTCATTGACCCTTTTACACCAACATTGCATTGCTTATCCTAACTGCTTATGTTATTTTGCTATAGTTGGCTATTGTGTACACACATGTATATTAGGTGATGTGGATGGAAACCAAGCTCATCCTATCACATTCAACCCTTTTATGTTTCCTAGGGGCACTTCCTACCTCAGATACATAGGACACATTGACCATTGGAGCTATAAATTTAATTATTTTTACCTATTAGCTATCACTTATAAGCTATGCTCTAGTTACTTCTATCTGAGTCCTCCTTAACCTTGTATGTTCTTGAATTTATTGACTATAGCTCATTATAGTATATATTTATATATAGAGAGAGAAATACTCAATTCTCCACCATTCACCCAATTACCTTTTTATCAAACTGATATCTAATTTTGGTTTCTCCTCTATCAATTCCCATTTTGAGGAGGGATACTTCATCCAATACCTAAATCATCTAACTCCTATTTTTGTCTTACAATGTGTTAATACAAATTACAATACAAAAAGGGGAAAATGTAGACACCAAAATTATGTCACACACGCATGTGTAACTCCTTGTGTTGAACCCCCCTTTAAGCCCATTTTAATAATAATAATTAATCTCCCTAACCCATACTTTACCCCTCACACATTTAATTAATTTAAAATACTTAATTAAGCTAATTAAAAACCCCTATTGCCACCTTACCTAGCCACCTTGCCCTATGACTAATTCTTACCTGATGAGTCACCTCAAAACCTAGTCACCTCATCCTGACTACCCAAGACTTATTCCCACTTCCAAACTAAATTCCTAATCAACTACCTCCTTAACCCCTTATTTTTATCATTTTATAATGGATGTCACACTTGGAATTAATAATAATAGAAAACAAACCAAAAATAGTAAGGTTTACCTATTTTAGGACTACCGATGTCAGTCAACCCATGGCTGATGTTAGAGGGATCATCGACATTGACAATATAAGCCAAACTCTGACTTAAAGTTCAAGTTAGTAGAAATTAATAAAAATCATTCTTGCTCACACTCAAGCTCTAGGCATTCTATTTTTGACATCTTGGCTTATAATCACCTGTGTAAGTCAATCACAATCAACAACTGAGCTCTTGAGGACTAACAACACCTACTTGTTCTCTTTATTTATGTATTTAGGTTTAAATACCTTGATAAGGACCATCAACATAGCACTTATCATTCAATGACCACTACAGCTAAGTACATCACTTATTTTGTAGGTCTTTTGAACATTTATTCCACTATCACTTTATATCTACTATGTATTACTTTATGCACTTCTGACTAAACCCATGTGAGGGAGTTAAAAAGCTTCCTCACTCATTTCCCCTTAACCTAATGCAAAAAACCTCTGAACAGATCTACCCAGGCCATAATCTCTCTCTCATAACTCTTTCAACCTTCTAGACCTGATCCAAACCATTTCCCAGACCTAAAAAATCCTTCCACAAAGATCCCTAACAATTATTGCCCTTACCAACCTCGATAGCCTAATCAACATTGGTCACCTCACTACCAACCTTGGTAGTATAACTGATATCAATCACTACCCCACTGATGTCAATAAATGCGGGTTTCCTAGCCTCTTCAAAACCTACCCAAATAACTTCTAAAATACAAATAGAGTACCTCACATGTACCTTATCACTCTTTGCTAAATACATGTTATTAATAATGGTAATCTTATCTCTCTTTCACTCTCTCTTTCAATTATTTATTATTCTTTTATTTCTAAAAAGTGGATTTTCATCTCTAAGGAAGTTTCACACTTCCTAGAACAAGCATGTAGCTTCGCATCCCACTCATTTAACTACTAACAAACATCTTTTGGTAGTGTTTTCTTACTTGTAGGTAGTCTTCCCCAGCCAAAGAGGAGTGTTCATAACATCTAGATATGACACACAAACCAAATCTAGGTTCATTATAATCACTTATCCCTATCCTTCTTTCTATTTTCCTTTAGACTTAAAATAGACAATATTTAGTGAAACAATATCATTATAAATGAGTTTTAGATAGATTGGTGGCTTGTGATATCATATGGAGGCCCTATAGAGAATTTCTTGGGTGGGCTGAGGATGGAGTGTAGTTGTGGTATATGAGGGTTAGTTATTGGTTGCATGGAGTCTATGAGTGATTTTAGTATGAGCACATGACTAGATAGTTTGGGGTACCATAGGATATGACCCCAATAACATGGGTGTGGGTGAGGAGTACATGGGCACCAATGAGGATAGGAGCTTGTATGAGGCCTACTAAGGCTAAGTTATCACCACTACCTTTAGATGCACAAGATGTTATTATAGATATTCCTAATGTAGATGATGCTATAAGTACAAAGGCATATATCGAATGGTGGAGTAGGCATCAGTGGGCTCCATTATATCCTACTGATGGAGGGGATGTTCTTGAGTATGAGGATCATGAATTAATCTAGATGATGGGAGGTAAGTAGAAATTATATTTGAATTGTGTACAAGTTTATGCTTGTTTAGTTTGATTTAAAAGTGTATATCTAATGTAGTGTTTTAATTTGTGTGTAATTAGAGTGGGAGGTCCTCAAGATGAAGCACAAGCTAGGGAAAGAAGTAGAGATGATGGGTTTTAGGAGACCATCATTGAGTTGACACTCTGAGAGCTCACATGACATATTCCTAATGATGCTATGGAGGAGGGTTTGATAGAGTGAGTGATCATTATAATAAGTCTTTATGCTCATTTGTTTGATAGAGACCCTATATCTACAACTACATATGTTAGGGTAGTGGGAAAGAGAGATGAGTTGAGGGTTGAGATAGATAGGCATAAGATGCCTACACCATATTATGGTTTTATTAGCATGAGGATCATGGATGATTACATAGATCTTTAATGGTGATATGTAGACTTGTGTGAGGAGCATGGTCAACTACTAGAGCAAGAGAGTCATCATAAAAGGAATTTGAGAGCTCGATGAGGTGTTGGGTTATCATTTGCTAGAGTGGATTATGGGACTAATACTAGTAGGGAGAGTGAGACTGTGAGTGAAGGCATGATGCCCATTCATGATTGATTGTACCTTGATATGATGTATACATTTTGAAAAAATCATTATATATATATGGATACTAGTTTTGAATTTGAATATAGTATATTATGTTATGTATTTTGTATTATGTTGGTATATTAATTTTCAAATGATTGATTTAGAAATAGTTGATTTGTTATTGATTTTGAGGTTATGTATGCTTTGTCAAAAGGTTATTTGGGATGTGATTGATTATTCAAGATATGTTTAAGTGTGATGTTTAGGTTTGATTTGTAATCATATGTAAGTAAAGAAATTTATTTATTTTGTGATTTGTAAGTTGATTTGGTAAAGTGAATTAGTTCATGATTGGATAAAAAAATAGGATATTGGTAAGGTCCAAAGTTGGATAATTTGTTTTGGTTGGGGATGGCTATTTGGAACTAGGAATGTTAGTTTTTAGTAGGAAGGGATGTAAGAGATTATTTTGTGCTTAATTTCTCAAGAGTGTCTCAATAATGCAAAGGTTAGCCCTTTGGATCCATCATCACCCACTAAATGAAGATATGTGATCATGCATGTGCTAACCAATGTTTGGACTATGTGTCCAATCCCTCTAAGTAGGTGGATTAAGAATACAAAGGCTGGCCCTTTGGTTCTATCATTGCCCTACTAAGTGAAGCTATGAACTGATATCAATATGAATGTGTGTTGTATATCTATCTAAACCCTAATGGATAACTGAACAAGTGACCATATTGATCATGTTGTGGAGGAAGATATTTACATCTGATACTGTCTATTATGTAATAACTATAGCTATGCATGGAGACTCTACAAAATGTAACCTTATTAGATATGTAATTAAAGTTGTGTGCTATGACGAAGGATCATTTGTCCATAATTGTGGTGGATTGTTGCATGGAATAACACTGTGTGGCCTCTATTATGATGTATATGATTGAGCAATATATTGATATGGAGCTAAAACCTATGATGGGGGTTCATCTAATCTTAATCATAGTGGATTTCTATGTGATATAGGAATATAAAAATCTTGCCATAGTGAATATCTATTTGGAGTAATACTCTATGATGTGGGTTCATTTAATATTAACCATAATAGGTTATTACATGAGATAGGACCCTAAAAATCTAGTCATAGTGAATACCTCTTTGGAGTGGTACTTTGTTGTGGTGTCTATGACTATGCTAGATATGTATATGGAATTGCACTATGTACTCCTCACATTACACTGCTATATGTAGGCTACTCTTGTTATACCATTTTCCAAATCTGTTGAGTAGGTGGAATAGGAGATCTCCTATGAGGATCTATCCTAGAACCCACATTAGTTTCATGATGAGTGATTGATGATTCATGTAAGGGAATGTCCTAGGATGAATTAGTCATGGAGGAATGAGGTCTAAGTTTCCATGATGGAGGATATCTTAGTGTCCCTTGTGTAAATTCTATAATTCCATTATCAACACATCTATTAATTCAATCTCTAAGTCCATAATTATCATTATCTCTATGTCTATAGATATGATGATAGTTACAAAAGGGCTAATGTGGCTACTTTTTTAACATATGTGGATCTCATCGATGAGTAGAAGGTAATGTGATTAACCTCCTATCTAGTAGTATTGATAATATGACACATGGAATAACCTACTTTGAATCAAACTATAATGGTTACTTATTTTTTTATTTGTAGCGCACATTATATGTTGTGATTTAGAGACTAGCTCTTTATTCTTAACTAGTTGCTTTTCTAGTTGTGGTATCCTATATTATTTAGGACATGGTGGATGATATGTGATAAAATATATAAATGTAGGTACTACTAGGAAATTTAGATTAATTTGATTAACTGAATCTACCTCAATCAATCCCAATTTATTTTCCAAGGCTATAACTATATAACATAAGTGCCTAAAAGAGGACTCTATTTGATATAATAGATGATCAAGGAGAGGTTGATGTAGCTCCTTAATAAAGATATGTTGAATCTCTAAATCTATTGGTTTATAGATCAATCTTAAAATGTGCATCTTGAATTGTAAGATATATTCACTAACTAGTTTTGAAGTATTCTGATGCAATGTGGCAAGTTTTTCGTATGTAACATGAGGGCCTATGTTTTCTATGTAATGTGTAAGAAATGCCTCCTCTAAGTCATCGTATGTGTGTAAGGGACAAATTGGGAGTAGATGAAAGAACCAATTATGTGCTTCCCACACTAATGTCTGTTAAAATAATTTGAGTAGAATCAAAGGAATCACATGAGATGGAAAAGCCTTCTAAAAGGATTGAAGGTATATGGATGGATCTCTAGTTCCATCAAAGTGAGGCAATGATGGTATCTGGAAATGCTTAGGCAATGAAGCTTTTATGAATGTCTTCAGAAGAGGGTTACCATGTAAATCATTATCATTTAACAAAGACTTATAATACTTGTTTTCTAAGGTAAGGAGATGTACTTGGTGTTGTAATTCATCAACTACATGCATCAAATAAATAATATCCTAGGATGGTATATTATCATATTGAAGTGGTTCATTATATCATTAAATTTGATCATTAATTTTAGCCATGGGAATGCTACATTTAACAATTAGATCATAAAGAGTGGGTGTGCTCACTTGAACCTTTAGAGGAATGATAACTTGGACCTTGCTAGAGGGATGTGGGCTACCATTCTCTTTTGGTGAAGAGTTAGAAACATGTGATACTATAGTAGGGGTGGCTTGGGAGATTCATTGGTATCTTTATGTTTTAGTGAATCACATTCTATTTGAGTAGAGGATGTGATGTTATCATTAAACATGTGCATTAGTTGAAATAGAATCATGCATAGAAGTATAAATAAAATTTGGTAGTGCATTATGTTTGAGAGGAAGAGTGAGAGAAGAGTTAGAAACATGATATGCATTTTATTCTTCACTATGTTCATAATAATCATCATTATTCAATGTATTATCATAGACAAAATATTGTTCATAGTCACTCTCATTTTCATATTCATTTACATGTTCACTATCATACTCATTATCACTTACATTATCACTAGGGAGAGGTGTAAGAAAAGAATCTAATTCTTTTATAATATGCAATAAATTATCATGTGAATGTGAATTTATGTTATCCATGGATGGGGTGTATGTATTATATTCATTTTCAACATGAGAAGTAAGAGTAAGAGAGTTATCATTTAGAAATTATTTTGATAAAGTAAATTTGAGAGCATGAGATGTATCATTTAAACTATGCATTGGTAATTTGATGTTATTGCATTTATATTATTGTATTTTGAACATAGAAGTAGCAAAAGATAGAGATATATTAGGTTCACATGGAAGCAAATTATCACCAATAAAAGGTTCACTTGGAGGTGTATGACTAAATTTTTCATTTGGTGTATTGTGCCTAGGAGAATGAGGTGAAAAGTACCTTTCCCATTTATCAAAATTATTTTCTTTAGAAGAGGGAATAAAAGAGATAGGTTTGAGAGAAGAAGATGCATCTACTTTTTATTCACTATCACTTTCACATGTATCATCATATTCCTCATCACAATAATAGTAATTATATTCATTATAAATGAAATCATTTTCCACATTTTTAGCTAATGTGCAATTTCGTAAATTTGTCCATTCATTGTCATAATTATGAGAAAAATTTATAAATTGATCTATGGGATGAGAGGGAGGAAGTTCTGTAGTGGCCATTTTATTTATTTCACCAAAGAGAATATGTAAAATTACAATTAAGTAAATAAATGAAAAAATAACTACTAACATAAATATTTTGAAATATTCTAGACACTCTAAAAAATTTGCAAAAATTACAAAATATTTTATAAAAATTGCAAGGAAGAAGGCTTGGGGTTTGAGGACCTAGTTTGAAAATCTATGGTTTTGAGCTAGGTTTTTTAATTTTTTTTTGAAAATTATGATAATAATTTAAATTCTAAAAATAATTTTGAATAGGATAAATGTACAAAAATTTATATAAAAATCATAAATTTGAAATTTAATTTTTGCACAAAATAACTACTAATATTGAGATTTTGAAAATATTTTAGACACTCTAAACAATTTACAAAAATTCTAGAATATTTTTCTAAAAATTTTAAGGGAAGGAGGCTTAGGGTATTAAGACCTAGTTTTAAAATCTAGGGTTTTTGGTTAGGGTTTTCATTTTTTTGAAAATTATTGTAATAATTTAAAATTTCAAATAATATTTGAATAAAATTAATGCACAAAAATTTATACAAAAATTATAAAATTGTAATTAAATTTTTTGACTAAATTTGAAGGAAAATCCCTAAGTTTACCTATGGTTTTATATTTATTTAAAGTAAGTCATGTTTAATAAATGTTTTTATTATTTTTGGGAAACTAGTTTTTATTTCCAAAAAATAAAGGGTTTGAAATAAGGGTAAAGTTATAATAAAATAAAATAAAATATATATTTTTATCAAAATTAATTACATCAATTGCATAGGAAGAGAAATAAAGTTATATGGAAAAACAAGTTGAAACAGATGATTTAGGGGTAGTAATCTACTACACATGATTGGGATAATGTCATAAATCTAGATCTACTTTTCACTTTATGAAAGGATGGGAGCACCAAAATAGGACACCCTGATGTCTAGTGATATAGTCCTTTTTTCCACTGTTATCTTAAAGGCTTGAGCTTTTTGGATTTTGTCCACTATCTTAGTCTAAGCTTGTGCATGAAATTTTAGAGGCTGAATGTCAACATATCTCATTGTATTTCTATTTCAATATCCAAAACCTAAGTTTATTTACACACATGAAACAAAAAATACATAAAAAACATAAGGGGGAAAAAACTAGGTTAGGGGAAGTATGATCACATGATATATAACCCCTACTATCCTAATCGTTACCTATATTAACCCTCAATTTAGGGTTTCAAATAAAACATAGTTCTCCCTTAGGGAATGTGCATAATCAATATGCATGGTAGACACAGTAATGAAATTTCACCTAGGCCCTTCCTTGATCAAGTATGCAAGTCTATGTGTGATGCAGAATGTTGAGCTATACTATTGACTAAGTTTTTTAATTATGTACTGTGCCAAAGTAATAAGTGCTAGATATAAAATTCCTTGTGTAGTCCTTTGTATAGGAGACACTTTATTTCAAATTTGAGATCTTTATTTTCATTTGGAGAACATTGGAAAACTTAAGGATAAAGCTAAGAAATGGGGTTGGACTCATTAAGTGAGAGAATTTGACTATTGGGACTTAAAATGACATTGGATAGGAGCTCTAGAAATGGACACCCTAGGGTCTAGCATTGTATTCCAATCGTAGTGCTTTGTCCTATAAGCCCAGGACATAGGGGGATGGAATAAGCATGTGAAAAATGATTTGGCTAAGGTGGAATGACTATCTAAAAAGCTACAGATGATTGGGAATAAGGAAAAAGGTGACTAGAGTAAGATATAAGACTAGGATGAGTAAAAACAAAAGACATGGTTAATGTGAACAAGGCTCATATTCTCTAGTTGGAGTCTCCTATGAAAGGAATATGAAAATACATGATATGTATGGTTTTTTGACTAATTTAGGGTGTATACACTTCCTTATGATTACTCAATGCTTTAGGGAGTTTCATAAAAGATATAAATAAAATAAGAATCAATTGATATGGATTTGATCAGAACAAATAAAAGAATACTAGATGCATTTGGATTCCTTTTACTATAGGACCCATAACCACATGCACCAAGATTATGGTTTTAGATCTTCCAATTTCTAGATTCATCATGTGAGAGTATTTTCCTCTTTTAATAGCCAATATCTAAAGTTTATACAAAATAATGTTTGATACATGCATGTTAAAAATCCTATCCCATATGATCTTAAGCTACCAAATCCTAAGAAATAATATTGTATTCCTATAAATAATAAAATCAATAACTATCCTTTAACTTATTTCATCAACATGCATCCTAATTTTCATGTGATCCTTGCTCATTCTGATGATGACATACCCAATGACCTTCAAATTTTTTGTAACACAAATCACTTACCACCCTAAATTTTTGAATGACTTGTTCCATATCTTATACCAAGAGATAAATACATTATTTTATTTGATGAAGGTAGTGAAACCCTACCAATTTGAAATTTCAATGAAGATTCATATGACAAAGACTTATTTGAATGAAAAATATATGGGGTTGCTAAGCTCTTCCAAGAGCCATTTTTACTTTCTATTATAACTTTTAGTTAAATTGGTGTGTATGCCAAGGATAATTCCAATGAAACTACACAATATCCTAATCAATATTTATAATTTATCTATCTTATGATGAAGATTATATCCTTTCCTAAGCTTATGATCAATACTTTGATGTTATTTATGATTAAAATACCCACATTAAATTGCATGATTTTAACCAAAAATTAAAATTAGTACACATTCACTAGGAACTTGATCCCTAATTTTTATTCAAGTGGTGAATAATAAGGTGATGACATAGAAGGATATGAACATCCTGCTAATCCACCCTTAGAAAAATCAAAGTGGATGCTTTAGTAGATTTTACGTGTTTCCTCAAAACTTCAAAAATGATCAATTACAAAACTAATTTATAAAAAATTAACTCAATTTAACATCATCAACATGACCAATGATGTTTAGTTTCATCTAGATAGTTCTTACATCATTGGCTAGGCTGATGATTTTCAAGATCGATTACACAGTTCTAACTTCATCATCTTGACCAATGAAGTTCACACTCAATTACCTAATTTTGAATTCATCAGCCATGTCGATAATGTTTATACTCAAATTCATAGTATAATAAAGATATTAAAATATATCAACCTAGCTAATGATGTTAAACACATAATATAAAATAATATCTTTATTGGTTCTAAATGACGTATGACAAAAATAAAAAACACTCCTACAAATCCCAAAATTACCTTAGATGCTAAGGAACTACCATGAGATAAATTTAAACAAAATATGATTAAAAAATAATTAAATATGATGACCTTGAGGGTAATTTCAAATATTGTGGTCTTTTACCCACTTTTCAAAGTGACTAAGCCATCTTAAAAATCCTACAAGTAAGAGAACCAACTTCGTCACCAAAATCACAAATTTAGAAATTTTGAAAACTTTCTTATTGCATAATTTTAGTGATAATGTTGATCCAAAAATTGATCCCATCTCTAACTTACCTATTGGAACATATCACTTCTAATATGTCAATTCAATACTAGTTGAAGAGACTAAGGAGGTTAACTTAAGGATGTCTAATAATCATCATCATATTCTCATCTCCTCTATTATTCATCATAAAATAATGATATAACCTTATCTCTATCCTTGAAAATATATAAGAAATCATTCACTTGGTCATATGAATAAATTAATATCATCATAGTTCATAATATTTTAACTTATTTTGATGTGGTACCTATTCATAAAAATTAACAAAAAGTCATTGAGGAAACCTCTAAAAATTTTTACAAAGAAATTATCAAGCTCCTTAATGTTAAGTTTAATAATCCCATAGAGTAATAAAAACGTATTTGTAATATGTTTCCCTTTATAAATAAATCTACCATGGTCATCCACATATGTATTAATTTTTATAATCTCAAATAAGCATGTCCCATAAAAAAAAATTTCCCCTACCCTCAAATTATGTTATTTTATAATCTTTAGCTAGTTGTATATGATTTATCTCACAAACAATTTTTTTTGATATATAATCAATTTCATATGGTCTCTAAGATGAACCTAATATTATATTCAAAAGTGAGTGGGGAATGTATTGTAATTTTAATGCCATTCAATCTTAATTTTTTTGGGAAACCTATTGACATGCCATGACTCATAACTTTCAAATTATTATTATAAAATAGTTGATAATTATGTGGATGATCTCAAAAAAAAATCCAAGCATCATGAATATCATCCCCATGATATAAAAATCATATTTGAGTGCTTGATTAAGTAAATGTTAGGCTCCACCAAAAAAGTGTGTTCTTGGTGTTATGTTTGCAACTATTTTAAGGTTCTTAGTATCTATATGAGTGATTGACATGGATCCTTCAAAGATTAAAATAATTATGGACATGATTAGACCAATATATATCCCTCAAAGCCATTATTTTCTTGGGAATCTTGGGGAAAATTGCAAATTCATCCCCAAATTGGCCTTTTAAACTCATTCAATCAATTCCATCCTCAATAAAATTGTCAAGCTTGAGTAAAGTGACACTTAAAAAAACACATTTAATAACATGAATAAATCCTTACTCAAACCTCATACCCTAAAACCATAATTTAATGATGGCCCTCTCATGTTCTAAACATGTTATACCCCCATCTCCATTGGTTAAATGCTTGTGAAATAAGATGAATTTGAAACATAGTACACTATCTATTACATTAGTTTTGATTTGATTGATTATGAGACCTACTACACCAATGCTTAGTGTGACTGTATCACCATTAATTTTTCCAATGAAAATATTTGACATTGTATGATTTATCAAAACACTTACAACATTATCCCTTCAAACACTTTTCACTATTTATTCTCTAAGGTTTACTTTCTAAGTAATAGGAGTGGAAAGTGGGTGAATCTCTTGATAAAATTTGGCCTTAATCTTATTAATAAAAAATAATTTATGTGATAAGTGATTGTCAATAAATTTATCACCTCACCTCTCCCTATCAGAAGGCATCTATCAGTGTAGACACTCATTTAGTTTTAGACTCTTGAAAATGTTAGTTTTGATCAAGCCTTTAAAGTATACATGAATTATGCATATATAACTGACCCTTTATTGTACTATTTCCTAACCATTCTCTTATCTATGATATCAATCTTCCCAAATTACCATTACTAATACATAAGATTTTCCTAGTCTCTATCTAAATAAATTATTATCTTACTCATACTATCTATTAATATTAGATCAATGATTACTATATATGGAAACCTTCAATCTTCTTAAAAGGATCTGGTTATTGGAGTCATCTGCCTTGGCCAAACTCAATCATGCTTCTTTGATGACTATTTTCCCAAATTCAAATTCTTCTTATGGTTTAGCCCATATGTTTTTCATGTCAGTTCAAAGGGAAATTACCTAAAGATCCATATATATAATAATCTCATGCCTAAGCCTATTTATATCTAGTAGTGATTAAACATTTATCACGAGGACATATATTATCTATCTACACATTAAGAGTAATTTCACTAGGGATTCCAAATTTAAAACCACTCAAAGGAGTAGGTACTAATCCAAGTATAAATACCATTTAAATTTTAAAATCATAGGTTTTAGAGTGATGAAATACACACAAAAGATTACACAAGACTATAATATTATAATGATTTCACACACTCAATTAGATGGAAGAATTACATGTAATTTGATCCCTCTTTAGGGTATTATAATGTAGATAATAATTAGATATTAGTGGGAGTCATTGAGGTCAGCTCAACCTATCCTTTATAACCCATTTGTATACATCACATTGGTATTAAAAGTACAAGATATGGTTTTGAGGAAAAGAGAAGGAAAATAGAGTTGTTCATAGAGATTTGAAGAAAATTTAATGCATATTAGCCATTTGTAGACACAAGTACAATAATCTAAACTATCACTAATTAACAAATGTATCCTAGATAAATATGATAAATCATAGATGGATCTAGCTACATGTTGACCAATTTCAATCACCATGGGGGAATCCGTGTCCAATTAAGTTCAAGGCTTTAGATCACCCACAAGATTATGAAGACTTAGCTAATTTGGAGGGATAATAAATGAGTTTAGCACTTAGGAATTTTGAGGGAATTCCCAAACTTATTACAATATTTTGGGCCTTATTATCAGCCTTTTTGGTGAACACAGAGCACTTTTAAAGCCTTAAAAAATCAAATAATGAAACACAATGGATCTTAGGCTCTTTTTTCCCAATGATGGATTTGGGAGTATTATGTTGAATTTGATGGGCTATAGGCAATGTTATAACAATTTTATAGGTTTTTAATGTGTTAGGGCTCCTCTAAAAGCCTCTTGGAACCACATGTTAGTCATTCATAGGCCCTAGTGGGTCTAGCCCCTTTTCAAAGCATTTCAAGACTTAGTCAATTCTTTAACCTTGCCTGAAGCCATGTGCCAACATTTTATAGCCTTGGGCTTATTCAAAAAGTCATTTTAGAATTATTCATTTAAATAATTCTCTAAGTAAGCACATAAATAGGATGAAACCATGTGGAACAATCCTAGTGACCTAGGGTGCCAAAACAATCTATGTAGTTGAGTGAATCTCTTAGAGTAATGGGTTATCAAGATTATGACACATGGTAAAATCCCATTTTATCACCATAAGATGGTCTACCAATAGCTTCTTTTCTTTATTAAACACTTATTCAAAATTTTAAGGATTACCTAGATCCACATGTCACTCTACCAATATCCCTAATATTGTGCAAAAAGTCTTTTAAGACTTGGTATTTTTATTCAAGATTTGCCTGATGACTCCCATGTTAAGAAAGTTCTAATCAATTAGGAAAGTGGGATGCTTCCATGTGTCAAAATCATAGTGACTTGAAATCCCAGAGATGTTTGTATAGTTTTAAATCCCTTAGGTAAGTGGGTTAGTGAGATGGTGCCATGTGGCACAATCTCATAGTTTTGTAGCCCTACAATGGCTATTAAAAGCAAAACAAGGTGTTAGTTTAGGGGAGGAGTGGAAAGAGGCCACATATCTTAGGAATTAAAAATTAGTTCTTATAGAAGCAAAGATAATTACACAATAAAGCCTAAAAATAAAGTAATGAGAAAAGGACATGTGGATGGAGCCCACCATGAAAGGGTTTGTTGGCATTTATGTTGGCACTATCTGAGGTAAATTTGATGGCTCATCTAGCCATAAAAACTATAAATAGGTAGGAAATGGTCCCTATAACAATATTGATTCATTGAATCAATCTTAGAGTGGTCCAATATTTAGAATCATGGCATATCTTGAATCCAATTGGTAGAATGAGGGGAAAGGGTGATGATCTGGCCTGATTCATCACAATATGTTATGCACATTGAGATCCAATAAATAATAAATGTAAAGAGAAGATACAAGCTCAGAATGACCCTGACAAGTAGTTAGGGTGGCATGTCTTGGCATTCCCAAAAATATTTTCCCACTCCTGAAAGCCACCTTTCCTAGTCATGATTCAAATTTTTAATCACCCCATTAGTGGGAAAAAAATAGTCAAGAGCTCAAGATCTCCAATTTTGCGTATATAAGTAGGCAACTTGTAATGAAAGAGAACTCTTTTTAGCATAGAAATGTTTCTAAAATTGATCCATCCTTGACCCTTATACCCTACTCTTATGCCTTTGAAGAAATGGAAAATTATTTTTTACCCTCTCAATAACTTACATTCTATGTGTATTACATGAGTTGTTGGTGCTCTCATTATGGAAAAGTGTTTTTCCCATTTGATTGTGCCCAATTTCACCTCACCTCTATGTAAGTGAAATATATATTACAAGTCATAGTCTGTGTGTCCTTATGTTTATGAAATGTTAGTTGTGTGATGAATATTTCTCATTATAATGTTGTTATATATTGTTTCACCTCTCTATGAAATGTTGATGCTAATATGTTCATGATTGAGTCATTTCTACTACAATTCCTAAGGTTTATGTTGTGTAAACTTAAGCATATATAGGTTGTAATTATGTTCTGGTGTATCACCACCCCTTCACTTTTTGTTTCTATGTTTATGTATTCCTTCTCCCTTTTAATTACATGTGCTATAGCTTAGGTTATTCAACAAGAGGAATTCAACCTTCTCTGAATGTCCACTTTAGCTATAGGTGACCCATAGCCTTGGAGTGTTCCTATTATGTTAACTAAGTGAGGAAACTTGAAATACATAATTAAAGGGTGAAACTCTGAGTGATAATAGTTTATGGCATGCTTGGTGGATAAATTATCATCTATTTAGGTATTTTTGGTTTTTTCCTTCAATACATCAGCCTTTAGAGGCATGACCTCAAGCATCAATGGAGACTCTAAGTTTCAACCAATTGGTTCTAGTAGCCCAATTAACTTTTTCAACATATTATTGATATTTATATTACTTATATTTTCCTCATGAGTTTGATGATTGGGTATGGAAAGGAGTTATATTTTATACCTCCTTACTAATAGTATAATGACCCATACCAGCCATATGTTAAGCCATATCATTATTGTAATAAGCCTATGTTTATTCTATATGTCTCTACTTACTAGTATGAGTAACCTCACTATCAATAATGATATCCTTCCATCCTTCCCACCCTATCTATGTTTCCAATCATCCTAGTCAAAATTATGCTTCCCCTAGTCAATATAGTCACATGCTTACTTAATCCATATAAAGAATCAAATGAACCTTAGTAGACTGTGATAGGCATTTTAGGGAGCTTGATAGAGAAGTAGAGCTTGGTCTAGTTATCCCTATCCATATTATTTAGAGTATGAGGGACTCATTATAGTTGTTTAAGAGTGGGTGGGTATTTATTGAGAGAGGAAATTAGTAATGAATAACCAATGACATATTAGATATAGGTGGTTGAATTTAGTGTATAGAGGATAAGTTATTAGTCTAGAAGAGGCAAAAATCTCAATACAATTAGCCTTATGTCACCCCTCCTTCCCCACATCAACCTTATTTTTATCCTAATCCACTCTATGATACAATATATAACCAAAAAAAACCTCTACCTATACAAGCTCCATTTATCTCTCCTCAAGAACCTCAAACCTTTCCATCATGGAGGTCAATCTAAGAAAGATTCCAAAATAAGGGCAAAGTGCTTGTTAAGGAGGTTAAGGATCAAAAAACATCATAATGTGAGAGGTTTATTTCTACCTAGAGGGAGAAGAATAAATAAGTATTAGCACAAGATTCTATTCCCCTTCCCTAAGATATCCCAAATAAGTCATTCAAGTTTCCTAGTTGGAAAGATACCCTCTTAAGCTATAAACAAGATAATGATATTTATTGGCTTCCTATCATCTCCCTTTTGGAGGAATAACCTTTTGTATAGATAATAGATAATTAAATATGAGAAAATACTAATGTTCTAGGTGAACACTATGAAGACAATTCTAGTGAGTATAATGAAGATATCACCATTGGTATCCCTCTTCACAGCATAAAAGTAAAGAAGACTTTTGGGTATGTTCTTTTTGAGGAGGAAAAATAAATTTCATCAATTATAGATAGTGAACTTGTAGAGGTTGTTTCTCAATAAAAAGACATGCTTCCAAGCTTTATAGAGCCTTAAGATGAGCATGCAGTAGTGAGTGAGGTTGAAACAAACCTTGGTGACATATGGAAATCATATTTGGATGTTTATAAATAATTTAAATATCTAAATAATCCTATATCCATTAAGGGGTAGGATGGAGATGTTATCAAAGAGTATAGGACTCTTATCAAATCAATACTTCTTACAAGTCACCAACAAGAGATTCTAGTCTATGTTGAAGAAAACTTTGGAAGAGTTGACAATCCCACACCCAAGAGTGTTGAGTCTCATGAATATGAGGAAGAAGATCCTAATGACCCATTCTAATAGGCTAAATATTGTTTTGAAGTTCAAGATGATAGTCAATTAGGGAAATTTGAATACTTATTCAAGTCATAGAATCAGGTTTCACTCTTTTGTAAGGGGATTGTGCTTTGATCAAGACTAAGGAAGGCAACTTTGTTAAACAAACCAATAAACAAGGAGGCAGTCCCTAAACCCTACCTTTCCACTAATAAATTCCACTTAATGATGATTTGTTTAAAGTCTTAAAGGTGATTTATCAACTTTTCAACCAATTTTCATACACTTGCTCACCTTTGGAAGACAAGACAAACCTCTATTGTCCTCAACCACTTAGGGAGCAAGAATATTTTTGTCTTAAAGATAATTCTACAAGTATTTCATAAGAATCATATCAATCCATTTAGTTTTATCAATAAGCTTATGGAGAGGTATAATTATGTCATAATATTAATAATGGTGAGGTGTATAGCATCACTAGAGCATGTACTAGCATCTAATTAGCTCAGTTAGAGGCTAACAAGGAGAATACACTACCTATCATTTTCAATTACAAACATGAAGATGAGCCTAAACATGTCCAAGATCAGTCTAAGTATACACTTCTAATCACTCATGTTTCAATCAAGATGGAGTAACTTTACAAGGTTTATTTTGAAGGAGAAGAGGTAGTCAAGATAAACATGTATTTACCCATATTATATTCCCTCTTTGCTACCATAAAGCTTACTAGCTACATGAAATTGGTGAGAAAAGGTATCTACTTTGCTCAACATGTCAATAGATTTGCCTATAAAACCTTATGATTTGATATCTTAGGGTGGGTTACTTTCATTTTTATTTCCTCCAAGTGTTTTTGCATATTATATTAGTTGTTCTCTTTCCTCTAAGTGATTTTTTCATAGTTTCTATATTTATTTTTCTCTTTTGTTGAGGGTGTTACAGGTTCATTCATAAGTGAAACAAGCACGAGACATTGAATCTTCATAGAGTTGGAAAAATGTCTCCTGAATTTGTTCTTAAGAGTGGCTGAGTAGGTTACATTAGGGTTATGTCTTCAAAAATTATAAATTTGGATGCTTCTATAACTCCATATCCCAATGGATGCATAAGGATACTAGTTTAGAGTGCTTATGAAGAAAGTACCCCTTGGAATTCACTAAAATGTTGACCATTTTTAGTCACCATATGGAATCCATGTCTAATTCATTTCAAGTATTTATATCACCCATAAGTTTATCAAGACTTAGATGATATAGATGGAAATTAAATGAGTATGAGGTCAAGCCCATGTAATTTTTAGCATTTAGGCATTCTAAGGCCATTATCAATCTTCTTATAATCTTCTTTGCCTTCTTATTAGCCTTCCCAACAAACACAGAGCTCTCTCAAATCCTAAAAAAAAAAAAAAAAAATGATTAGTGGATTTTAGGATCTTTTTTACTAATGATGGTTTTGGGAGAATTATGATAAATTTGATGGGCTCTAGGTGATGTCCTAATGGTTTATCAAGTTGTTAATGTATTAGGGATACTATCCAAGCCTCATGACATAACTTGGTAAGCATTCATAGGTCCTAATGGGTCTAGCCCATTTTTAAAGCATTTTAAGACTCAGTTGATTCTTTAACCTTGCCTAGAGCCATGCGTTAGCATTCTATAGCCTTGAGCCTATTCAAAAATTCCTTTTAGACTTCGTCATTTCAACAATGTTCTAAGTAATCAGGTATGTAAGATGAAACCACATGGTGAAATCCAAATGACTCAAGGATCCAAAACCATTTGTGTATATGAGTGAATCTATCAGAGTAATGGGTTAGTGGGATTATGACATATGCTAAAATCTTGATTGATTTCTAAAAGATGATCTACCAATCACTTCTTTTATTTCTTCAAAACTTAATCAATTTTTCAAGGATTGATTGGAGCTATGTGTCACTCTCCTAGTAACCTTGGCCCTATGCAAAAAATCTTTTAATACTTAGTCTTTTTATTCAATGTTTGCCTAGTAATTCCCATGTTAGCAAAGTTCTAAGCTTGCAAGAAAAGACGATGTTGCCACATGTTACAATCCTAGTGACCCAACATATTGGATATGTATGTATAGTTTTAAATCCCCTAGGTAAGTGGGTTATCAATATGGCACCGCATGGCACTATACCATATATTCATAGCCCCATGGTTGCTTGTATAAGTAGAGTAGGGCATTAGTGTAGTGGAAGAGTAAAAATAGGTCACATAGATAGGTAATGGAAAATTGGGGCCTATTAAAGCAAAGTAGATTATGTAGTGAAGGATAAGAACAAAGGAGTAAGAAGAGGACATATGGATGGAGCTTTCCACATAATGGTTTACTAGCATCTACACTAGTACTATCCAAGGCAAGTTTGATGGCATGTTTGGCCATCAAAATTGTCAATAGATAAGAAATTGATTATGTAACAATATTGATCTACTAAGTCAATCTTAGAGTGGCCTAATCTTTAGAATCATGGCATAACCTGATTCTAACTATTAGAGTGGGGGGAGAGGTGATGATATAGACCCAATCATCATAGTATGGCATGTGCATTGAGATTGAACATAACATAAAGATAAAGAGATGTTGTAGGCTTGTAATGAGCCTAATAGGTAGTTAGGTTGGCATGGCTTGACATTCCTAAGAAAATTATCCCACTCTATAAATCCACCTCTCATAGTCATGATTCAAATTTTTAACCGCCCTATTAGTGGGAAAGACCAATCAAGACCTTGAGCTCTCCAATTTTGCCTATATAATTAGGTAATTTGTAATGGAGAAGGAGGACTCTTTCTAGTATAGAAATACTGTTGAAGTTAATCCATCCTTTACCCCTATACCCTACTCTTATGCCTTTCAATAAATGAATAACTATTTTTTCTCTCTTAATGACTTTCATTATGTGTGTATTCTATAATCTATTAGTGTTCTAATTATGGTGAAGTGTTTTTCCCCTTTGATTGTTCCCAATTTCACATCACCTCCATATAAGTGAAATCTCTTTTATAGGTCATAGTTTATATTTCCTTGTGTTTATGAAATGTTAATTATGTGATTAATGTTTATCCTTCTAATGATATTATATATTCTTTCACCTCTCTATGAAATGTTGATGATATGAGGTTTGTGATTGAGTCATGTATGTTACAGTTCCAAAGGTTTCCATTGTGAAAACTTAAGCAAATAAAGGGTCTCATTATGATCTACTGTATAACCACCCCTTTGATTTAAGTTTATGTGTTTATTCCTTCTTTCTCCCTTTTCCTTTCATGTTTTGTAGTTTAGGTGATTAACCAAGAGGAAGTCAGACTTTTTGAGAGGTCCACTCTAGCTATAGGCAACCCACAACCTTAGAGTGTTCCCATTATTTCAATTAAGTGAGTAGGACAAAAAACACATCCTTAAAGAGTGAAAATCTAAGTGATAACACTACAAAAGGTGTTTAAACATCATCAAAATCATCCTATTAGGTTTTGCATTCTATTTCCTAATTTGAGTTGACAAAAAGCCTATACATAAGCCTTTTTGACAATTATATGTTGTGACAAACCTACACAAAGCATAAAGAAGCAAAGTATCCTATCTTCTAGGTCATTTCGATAAATAAATAATTATAATAAATAAAATATATATATTGTTTAAATTATATTTTATTAAATTATTTAGATTATACAATCTGATTCAACTCATTTTTCTATCTTATTTAGACTATCAAATCCAAACTGGTGAACCCGATCCTTGTCCTCGAATATAACAAACCCTAGGTTCCCTTAGGGATTCCTTATACTATCTTAGGGTTTCATATTTATGTATTTAAATTTTATTTAAAATTTAATTTTTTGTTTCCCATCATAGGTTTTTATTTTATTTTAGGGTTTTGATTCTTTAAACCCTATTTTTCTACGTTGAACACACCCAAAACCTAGGTTTCCTTTAGGGTTTTCATTCTACCTTATCAGGGTCTCAAATTTATGCATTAGGGTTTCAAAATATGATTTATAGTTTTTTGCTTATATAATTCAAATAAATAATACATCATCATAATGAAATAAATAATTAATGTGGAAGGTAGATTTGATGAGATATGTCAAAAATAATTAACTCAATATACTCATATGAATCCATACTTGCATGATGGATTATTACATGTAACTAGAAATTAAATTAAAAATAATGCTCAGGTTGTCACATCTAAGGAATAATAATATGAGGCCTTAATTGATACTAATATACCTTTTATAGGTATTGAATCTAAAATAGGTGTTTAGACTACTATTATAACTACTACTATTGTTATGTCTACACATAGGATTATACATGTGATGCCAACCCATGGTGTTAGGTAAATACATATATTTTATTATATTACTATGAATCTCCATACAAAACATACTTTCATACCTTCTAGATTTTCTACTACACAATGTTATATGCCCAATGTTCATATCCTTATGTAAAAGGTTCTTGATCTTTATACAAATGTTTTAGAATTAGAACAAGGTTCTTATTTAATTGGTTATGATACTAATTCTTAGTCATTATTACATAATGCATTTTCCATATATATCTCAACTTATCCCTTACCTATAGGATTTGTGTCACCAAATCTTATATTATATGATGGTAAGGGTTATCCAAAGAAACATATTGAAGCCATTCATGCAACATGTTTGGACTATGAATTTAATGATAAGTTATTGACTAAGATGTTTATGTCAAGTATTAATGAATACACACTACATTACTTCTATGAAATCCAATTCTAATCATTCTATGCCTTCAATACTTTTTTTATCAGTGCTTAACACACATTTCAACCAACATTAGGGAGAATATGTACTTTGTTTAGATTTTATAAATAAGAAAGGACCCAATGAGCTTATTAGTGAATATGTCCCCAATTACATGATGATGATTTCTAAGATGAAAAATCCAATGGTTGATAATGATCTAAAATATATATTCAAGAAAATTTTGCTTTCCCTACCCCATGAGCCCACTATGTTTAAATGTTTTCAATACTTTTTTGATTTACACCATTTTGTCAAGGACTATGAAATTAAGCTCCTTGATATGAATAACATAAATTATGGGTCCAAATTTATAACCACTTCTACTATTTTCTTAATAATAAAATGAGTTTAAAATCAAAATCGAATGATACTAATAATGATGGAAAAAAAGTTAATGTAGTATCATAACCTATGAATAGGCTTGGCCTATTAGCTCCTCAAATGATATAATTTTCATAGTTACCAAAACATATTCTTAATATAATACAAAAAATACTTGAGTGCAATATTATATCTCTCCCTCTATAAAAATATGTTGATATGTGTAAGCCTCAATATAAGGGATCCAACAATAATGCATATTGTAAATATAATAGAAGTGTTGGACATTCCACTTATAAATGCATTAGTTTTAAACATAAGATACATGATTTGATAGATGAAAAAATTCTTGAGATTAATACACCTAAAAATTAATCAAGGACATACCCTAATTGTAATTAAATTTTGAAAATATTTTTTAATCCCTTTCCTAATCATGCTACACAAGAGGCTAAAACAAATCTATATGTGCATATGAATTACAATGAACATCCTAATCCAAAATATTATGATGTTAGAACTAAATAGGAACATCCATTTGATGGAATTAATGGGAAACTTGAGATAATATAGATATAAAATCTACTATCACATTTGGTGATAGTGAGATTATCAATGATGATTCCATCTATGAACCATTGTTTGTGTATTCCTACATTGATTCACAACCTATATATAGTGTCATAGTAGATAATGGTTTTAGTGAAAACATTTCCACTATGAAATGGCTTACTAGTCTTGGATATACATATAACTACTTGGTGTAAACAAAAAATATAGTCCAAGGATTCGATGGAAAGAGAAAAACCCTATTGGTATAATTATACTATCACTTAAAGTAGGAATACATCAATTTATACTATATTATTTATTCTAACTAGTACACGGACATTAAAAATGTTGTTAGGATGTTACTGGATACATAAATTCTATGTAGTACCATATTTAGTACACAAATGTATTAGTTTTATACATAAAAATAAAGTGGTTATAATTACATGTGTACCATATAAGTATTATCTTCAGCCACAAAACCTCCCTCAAATGGCTACTTCATAACTAATTATACTACCTGTAAAGGTTCATTGTACATATATAGTTCATAAAAAAATATTTAATTTTCCTGTAAGAAAAATACTTTATCATCAATTACATTATAGGTATATCTTAGTTCAATATGCATTACATACCCCAACATGCCCTAAACTAGTGCTTTAGGATACTCTATGCATTCCATAATGAATACATGATCATAGTATATATAAATAGATGAAAAATACTATGTATAATAGAGATACACATCATACATGGGATCATAAAGTCTATGATGACCATGATGTATATATTAAAACATTATATCATTTATCAGATTTCAATATAGATACATGTGTTACTACTCACCCATGATGGGTAACATTTGATATGATTGGTCTAAGACCTACATCAAAGCTTCCCATTGATATGATAATTATTTGTAATAATTCATAACTCATGTTTATTAAAATTTCAATAAAAAAGATACAAATATTTCAAAAATAGAAAAAAATCAATAAATTTAAAAAAAAAAACTAGGACCTAGGCATGACATGTATTGGTAATTTACATGATTTATTTATGATTTATTGCAAATGGTAGATTATATATCCAATTTTATATATGCACATAGATTTAATAGTATACATGAGTGAGATTTAGGGAATACAAGTTTTTTATGACATCAATAAACAAATGCATGAAATTACTACACCCAATGGCTACCTTTCCTACATAGTGGGCAAGCTTACACTAGGGGTATATCAATATAATTTACATAGGTGACATATTTATATGACCATTAATTTGATAATATTTAGCTATTTTACATTCATTAAATATGAATTTATATTACTCATACTACTTAGAGTGTTATCTCTTTGGATAGTAAATTCTTGGTATATGTAATGATGATATACATTGATTGTGTAGATTAGATTTACTTATTATATGTATTTTTGATGTTGTTGCATGTTACATGTTGTGATCCTTGATTGTGTATTACATTTTGTAAATATTACTATGTTTGAATCTAGCTATGTGACATTTAATATTCTTTCTATGACTATTTTTATATTTGATTATTTCTATGTATGGATTATACTATGTGTTTCTTGTATGACTTAATCTATGTGACATTGATTATTATTTTTATGAAACTTAATCTATGTGATATTGTGTGTTATCATGTGTTTTTGTATGATTTATTATGTGTGTCATGGATATGACATTTCATGTGACTCTATTTTCTATGTGTGGATACATATAGGATTTTCTATTGATCTTGTGATTTAGTGATCCATATCACACATTATTATACTTGTTTGAAGTGCCATGATACACATTATGCATATTTTGTGTACTTATTACTTAATGTTTCCATGTTCATTATTATGATTTACTCTTAAATATGTATCTCATTACTATGGATATATTGACATGACACTTATATGCCTTAGGATACATGTTTCAAACAATCTAATACCATTTAATCATACTTTGATGACATAATGTAATCATGTCATCACATGATTTTACATGATTACATATTTTAATATATAACATGATGCATATAACTCTTTTTTTAGATGAATAATTTGAATTCTACACACCTCATCTCAAAATTGGAGGGGGGGGGGTTTGTCTTAAAGACTAAGTGATTTTAACAAATATATGCAGAGGTTGGATACAAAATAATTTGATTTTGGGCAGAAATTTATCAAATTATTACATGTTTTACATAAATAATGAGATATTTGAAATATATTGGGGGTATATGGAAGGAATATGTTTAATATATATAAGATATGAGTGATAATTCATAGATTCTATGATATAATTACATAAATTACATGAATTAGTTTACAAAGGTTATCAGATTAGGGGTGTATGCACAACGTATGTGATTTTTTTAAAGATGTTATGATAATTTGACATAATTTATATGAATCATATTAAAAAATTTATTATATTGGGCCCATATATGAAGTATTAATAAATTTATTTACCTAGGCTATACTCAACTAAAATCATATTCTCAAATTGAATCATATAATCTATTTGTAGTGAATGATTTAGAAAATTACTTAGATGCAAGGTCCTCATATTCTTAGATTTTTTAACCCATTATGGGTTTATTCTCAAGAAGAAATATAATTATTAGTGTAGTTTAGGTTTTGTATGACTTAACTTATAATTTATTTGTCTCAAATGAGGGTTGGTGCATATTTAGCTTAACCCATGGTTTTAACAATGGGATCTCCAAGGGGCATAATCACTCCATTATCCATTGATTCTAAAAATAAACTTGGTTTGTGTTCATATAGGTATATTTTTTTATTATTTATTTTAACTTCAAATATGTTCAAATGTTTTTACTTCAAATATTATATCATAAGTGAAAACTAATTTCTATGTGTTTCATTATAGGTTTTGCATGGAATAAACATAACCCTGAATACCTAATTGCACACACCCACCATAGTTACACTTATATATCTCCATCTATATTTTTTACTCTTTCACTTCCATGAATATAATAAAATGGGGAAAAAATTAAACATTCATATTTAGTATTAGACACTTGGAAAATTGAGATTTTACAAAACCCTATTATATGTGAATTATTGTGTGCACATAATTGACTCTTTCCTAACCATTATCCTATCTATGGGAAAAACCTTTTAAAATTATTATTATTAATACAAAATATTTCCATATTCTCTATCTTAATAGCTTATTATCTTATTCAGTCTATTTCTTGATCTTGGATCATTAATTCATATTTCCTAGACACCTATGGTCATAGTTAGATATATTCAATTATTGGAGTTGTTTTCCTTAGCTAGACTCATATATGTACCTTTTAATGACTATTTTATAAAATTAATATAATTCATATCAATTGGCATGTATGTTTCACATGTTAATTTAGAGGCACATTACCCAAAGAGTTAACTATATGAATATATCATTCCAATCCTATTATTATCAAACATTTATCTAGAGCTTATCAATAGGAAACCTATTATCCATTATCACATTGATAGGAACTACCCTGAATATTCTAAATCTAGAACCCTAAAATGAATTAGGACTTTGAATACTATTAGAAGGTAAATATCATAGGTTTTTAAATGTTTAAATCCATATGTAGTTGGAGAACTATATGTAGTTAGAGACCTATTTTGAGTATTAAAACATAGGAAACACTTAGCCACTTAATTAAGGTGGGGGTGGTTTTGGTCAGCTCAACCTATCCTTTCTAACTTATTTTTCTAGGTCACATTGGTCTTAAGAGTACAAGTTAGGATTTCAGTCAAAGAAAAGGAAAAAAAAGCTATTTGTTTAGGTTTTAAGAGATATGATTACATATAAGCCATTTATATAAATAGGCACAATGATCTAATCTTTCAATTGTCAACACATGTCTCTTGGATGAATCAAACATATCATTGATTAATTTGGCTGCCATGATCATCCTACTAGCATTGAAATCATCCCAATAAGTTTCATGATCTATTTCCCAATCTGAATTAACAAAAATCCCTTAGAAAACCCCTTTGATGACTATACACTTTCAAAAACCTACACAAAGCCTAAAAAATATAAGTACCATATCTTATAGGTCATGTCCAAAAATAATAATTTATAATAAATTAGTTATACTTTATTATTAAAATCATTTTTTCTCAATTTAAACATATATTATACAATCTAATTAGACTCAATTTTTAATATTATTTAGAGTGTCAAATTTAAAATGATCTAAAATACCAATATTCCCTTCCTAATGAAAATGTCCCCTTCATCCAAGGTGTTAATCAACCCATAACTCTCCAAATATTATTGTCATAGTTCCATGGTTAATCTCAAGGCCTAATCCATTAAAGAACCTAAAATTCAAACTTCTCAACCTAAAACCACCAAGAAAATTAAACAAGAAGAAGAATAAAAAATTATAATTTAATTACATGAGGATACTTAGAACTAAAATTTGGTGGAGACAAGTTCCTACAAGTATCCAAGACAAGATGTGTCTCTTTTTATCCTTTTGGAAAACTCATCCATCTAGATTTTTGACTAAACTTCAATGCTTCTAATAATATGGATAAATAAAAATATATAATTATTTGTGTGCTGACATAAATTTCTTCAAACATATATTATATACATGATTTAAATGATTCCTATCTTATCTGTTACAATGCAGTGGAAGCATACCAATCCAAAAGTGAAACCATTGAAGCATATCATGAGTTTTCCATCAACCTTGCTAAATAATTTATGTTTTTCCATATAGATGCAATCCCAAGAGAATAAAATGCTATCATTAGTTATCTTTTCTCTTTAGAATCCCTCTTACACCCATATAAAAAATTATATGACAATCAATTTCTCATTCACAATCATAAATCTTCATGTATTTTATCACTTAAGGATGATTTTATTATTTTTTATATTGAGGTTGTCACCACTCGATAAAGCCCTTGGTTTAAGGACATCATCCAATGTTGTGAAAATCAAGCATACCCTCCCAATTTCGATAATTATAAAAGGACAATAATTTATAAGAAATATTTTAATTATATACTTAAAAAAACATATTATACTATTACAACTCTAAAGGAACCCTTATCCATTATGTTACTAAAGGTAAGGTCCATCCTCTTCTTGATTAATCATACATGGGAACTTTTAGAGGATATTTTAGCAAACAAGTTATATCCCATAAATTAATACACATGAGTTATTAATGAATACTACTAAAATAATACGCCATTACCTTTTCTATAAGTGTAATAATTTCTAGCTGCATAATTATCTTATCTATTCTCCTCCTATTAAGCTTTAGACACTTGAATATCCATGATGAGGGTTGTAAATCCACTTAATTTAATAATGCCAATCTAGGACTAGTGTTCAAAGGCTATATGCAATAGGATAAAGAGGTCTTTGGAAAATGTTTCCTTCTATCACACTCAACAATTGTAGGAATTAAAGATCACACTTGTATAAATTAAATCACACATACATGAAATTAAATCACACATACATGAAATTAAATCACACATTCAAGAAATTAAATTACTGAATTGAAAATAAATGATAAACAAATAAAACACTTTAAGGTTCACAAAAAATATAAAAATGAATAGTCACATACACAAAGAAATAATTTACAACAAAATTGTAATTACAGAACAAAGAAATAAATAGAAATACATTTATCCATCTTCCTTAGAAGAGGACTTATATAGAACACAAGATTCATAATAGATTAATAATAATGATGGAAATGAAATTATATTGATTGATTTCATTCAGGTGTAGGAGGTTGTATTTATAATTTCATGCTTCTAACCAACACCTTATTTAGGAGTAACAACCTAGATATTCTAGCATATCTCAATCTCCATAAAATATAAAGAGAGTATTTATTATAAAATATAATCTATTAAAACATATTCTAAATCTCCATAAAATATGGAGAGAGCTATTTATTGGAATAAAATTACATAAATCTATGTTTGGATACAATCTATAAATGGAAAGTCCGTATAGAAATCTATACATATAAAGACTCCAAATGGAAAGTGTTTTTTATGATAGCTCGAATAGACCAAGAAATCATTAGAATACATTTAGAAATGCTTTCCAAAAAAGTCTATAGCAATTCTGTTGAAGTCTATAATAGTCTTGATATAATCTATAGAAAATATGTAGAAAATCTAATGAAGTCCATAGCAAGTCTAATGCAGTCTATAGCAAGTTTGATGTAATTCATAGTTAGTTTGATGTATTTTGTAGTTAGTCTAATGTATTATGTAGCTAGTTTGATGTAATTTTTTATCTACTAGATGTAGTTATGAACTAAGTTTGGAGCTACTATAAAAGACTCTGACACTACTCCAATATTGTTCTTGAATGGTTACTCTTCATACTTTGAATCATTATAACTTAGTATGAAATGTGTATATTGGCATATTTTGCCAAATAATCATTATAAATAACTAAAAAATAGATGATAATGAATTCTAAATAAATAACCATGATATTAACTTTTTATTTTATTCTAAATAAACCATAAGTTTGGAAACTATGTTTAGATCCACTTCCTATGCAATAAAATGTATGTTATTTCATGGATACAATGAGCCATTTTATGGTTTCAGCAATCCATGATATTTATCTATGTGGGTAATATATCTCATAATAATTTGTTTTGATTGTAATATGGCCATGCCATCAATATTATAACAACCAAAAGCTCTACCAAGTGGGTCAAATTTATGCACTTCATAAGTTTATTGGCATCATAATATCTAAGTTTAACCTTATTAAAATAATTTTTCACTTTGGAATTCCCTACACCATCATATCTAATAATAGTGGGAATTTAAAAAATAATGGTCTTAACAAATTTTCCAAAAATTCAAAATTAAAAAAACATTTTCTACTCAGCATCCTAAGTGTAATGGCCAAGATAAAGTGTAAAATAAGATCCTTTAAAAAATATTAGAAAAGGATTTGATATTTCCAAAATGGTTATATTATCATGATTTATCTCACAATTTGGCCTATAGTACTAATATTCACACTACCATTAGGAAACCATCATTCTCTCTAGTTTACAACTCCAAAATCATCCTACACTAGAAGTGGAGTAAAATTCATTACATATTTATATTCATGGCATCATTCATAATCGAGATATCTATAAATCCCACATTAATGCTCTATACCTATTTTATGAGAGATGCACAATCACTCTCCAACATAATTATTAATATGAAAAATCACATCGTTAAGGAGCAAAAAAATAAAATTAATGTATGAAAATTCAGTGTTGAAGATTTTTTGTTAAAATTAAATTACACCGATGATAAAGAGGTTATTAAAACCAAAAGTGGTGGGGTCCTTACTAATGAAGGATTTGTTTTAAAATATCCAACCAATGCAATATCTTTGAAAATGACTCATTCTCGAGGTATGATTTTCATAGTTTCTATTTTTACACATTTTTCATTTATTTTACATAGTTCAACATTTATTATAATTTATATTTTATGGTAAAACCATTTGTAGGTTTTTTCTAATTATGTATTTTTTGAAACTTAAATTAATTTACCATTATATCTACACCTTTGGATCCTTTTTCACCTAATTTAGCATTATTTCTAGATCCTTTTCCATACTTCTATGCTTCTTGGATTCCTCATATATTTTATATTTTGCCTTTTGGTTCCTCCTTACCTTGTTTTATACCTCTTAGATTTTTAGTTTGTGAGTTTCATGGTGAGACCTTGGGGAATACAACCAAGCTCTCCTCACAAATTTCCATACCCTATTACTCACCTCTAGACTCTTCCTCACTTTATTTTACCTCAAATCTTTTCCTTATATTAATTTTTGCCTTCAAGATCCTGTTTTACATTTTTTATTCCACATTACTCTATTTTTATTATGGTCATGCTTATTTGATTTTACCTCTTACTACCACTATTTATGTCTCATGGATCTTTCCTTACACTTCTCACCTCCTTATTCCCTACTATTTTATAAGCCTCATAGATCTATCCCACTTATATTTATGCACATATTTGATTTCAATTTGTGACTTGGATGGTAATACCTCTATAAATATAGCCAAACCCTCCTAACAAGTGCCCACCTCCTTTAATAATTTTAATTTTTATCCCACTCCTAACATTAGTTATATGTTTTCCTATAAAGATAAGGAAATGGTAAATAGTGGTGTTTTGTCACATAGAGTACTTATATTATTTTGTGGCACAACTATTTTAGTCTATCTATAATTATCACATGTAAATTTGACTATTTTTATGATGAAACTCTATTGTCATTATATCATCCTCTATTTCTAATTTTTTTCATTGGGCAACCCAATCATTATCATGTTCATCTCTCTTCTCTATTTTACACCTCCCCTTTGGGCACACCAGGGTTGATTTCAATATTTTAATCTTTTTCTAAAGTATTATTCTAGGATTATATAAGTGTATTTATCTATAAATTCTCTTCTTTACAAGATAGGTGTTGGCCAAATTTAGCCTACAAACCAAAAGTTGCCTAATCCAGAATAATAAGTTGAATAGGGTCCTAATTGAAGAGTGATCCAATATCATAAGGAGAAGATATAATTTAGGAGAAGATAAATTTACATTTTTAATATTTTTAAACACTTTAATTAGGGTTAAAGTGTGAATTTGGTGATCTTAAAGAGCCATACCATCATGACATGTCATGCAGGAATGAATAGATTAATCTAGTTACACATTTAATAGATTCACTTGGGAAATCAATCAAGGTCAAAATACCACATGGACATCATGTTTTTAATGTCAATAAGTCCCCTTTCAAATTTTTTATCTTGATGAGTTCTTTATCTCAAGATATAAGATTCCAAAGTTGAACTTGTAGAGTGGGACGTGTTTGGGGACATCAAGTTAAAGCCTCATGAAATAGCTATTTAAATTAAAATGTTTCAAGGTTGAATGTGAAGATGATAAGTGTCCAAATTATGGAAGATAATATCAAATATAATGGTGAGTTGGTGATCAATGATGTCAATAGTTTTTAGAAGATCCAATGGAGTGCATTTGATCATGCACCTAAGATCTAATGATGAGCATCAAGTTAAAAGGTTAGAATATCCAAGATGAATGTGTAACTAACAAGTGGAAAGATATCAGGTGACCATATGAAGATTTAATATTGAATTATGATTAATAAATCTATTGGTTCCAAGTTGATCAATGGTGTAAGACATATCATGCTAAAGCAGATCAATGATAAGAAAAAGGTCAATTAGTTAGTAAATACTAGGAATGAATGAGATGTTGCCAAGTGTCATGATTGTAGAAAACTATTAGATGAATCAATGGTATGCATTCAAGCCATGAAATATGAGATCAATGGTGAAGGTAAGGTAAAAAATTCAATGATCTCAAGATGAATGTGAGGCTACCATGTGGAACAAGCATATAAATAGATAGATAGGAAATAGGATCCTAAGAATGAATGAAGAGCTGTTAAGTGGCACATTCTTAGAAAGCTAGATCAAGATCAATGGTTGATATTAAAAATTTAAAGCCTTGAGGCTTTAAATAGAGATTAAATATGGTCGAGTTTGAACCAGAATAAAGATTTCAAATAGAAGCCACAGAGGTAGACACATAAGTTTTGATGGGTTCATTATCAAAGCCAATAATATGATTATGACCCTTTTCTCTACTCTTATATACCACAAATGAACTAGTAAGTAGCAATCAACACCATAACAAGATCATAATATATTGATCTAGCTATTTTAACTACTTTGATTCTAGAATTTAGCTTTTAAATGACTTGATCCCACCATTATAAGCATAAAGACTATGAAATGTAGGTCATAAATAAATTGAAAGGGATTGATATGATTGTTATGGCTAATTTTTAGAATTAATCTTAGGTATTATGATCTTTCATAATAACATCAACATCAAAATAATTGGAGATCTTGGTCATTATGATCCCTTCTCCATCCTTCTATTTATAATCCCTACCTCTCTCATCCCATTCTACTATAAATATAGGATTCTAAGTCTTGAAAAGGATCCCTCTCTTTGGCATGACAATAATATACCAAGATTTGTATTGTAACACCTATTTGATACAATAAAAGACTAAATTCCTCTATTTTCAAGCTAAAATCAATGTGTGTTTCATGAGTTCATTAATGTGGTTAAATGAATATATGTTTTCTTTTCCTTTTTTTAAGTTTTCTCACCTTCATGTAGTGTTTTGGTAGTTCTCATAGGTTATTTTAAGTGCATACATAGTTTGTTGGTTAGTGTGGAAGTGGAAAATTGTCCTTCCATGCCAGGTTGATAGCTAGTCAATGCATTTTTATGAAATACTTATGTGGAAGCTAATAAAAGAGTAAATGAAGTGATGTTTAATAGTATTTAAAGTATCATATAGTGTTTCTTGTTTATGTATAAGGTTTTAAAAAATTGTGCATCACCTCATTTTTACATTCTTCTATGAATCCTTGTTAATTTCTCTCCCCTTTTCCTAGTAAAAAGCTAGTTTAGGTTTATTATAGGTGATAAAACCAATAAGAAAGCTGACCATCTCTAGATTTCTGACCCAAGATTATGTGACCCAAAACCTAGGGTCATTCCCATGTTGGACTAGGTTTGAGTAGGAGGACCTAAACAATCCCCTTATCAGCTAGGGTGCAACCTAAGACACCGATAGTTCTAGCATGCCTAGTGGGAACCCATTATCTTTGGGATAACTAAAATTTGGAGATAATGAGAAGAATATTTAGTAGTAAAATACATCCACTATCATCAAAGAATAAAGATTCTTTAAGTTTCTAGACAACATTCTCATGCCAAAGGTTACTACAAGGTTAGCTAGTAAATGTATTCCCATTGAATTCAATTGAGCTACCTGATATTTCATATAAAAGAGAAATATTTAATATGATAATAAGTTATTTCCAAAATAAATATTCATCTTATGGTAATCTTATTATCTTAAATAGTGCAATACCCACTACCCAAATGGCTATTAGGAATCAAGTGTTCATCCTGTTTAATAGAGGTAGTCCATTGAATTTATCCCATTTTGATGACATTCCTATGTCTACCCTTAAAAGTATCCCATTATTATTAGGATAAGTTCAAAAAACTACTATTTAACATGTATAAGATGTTTCCAACCTTTATTTTTTCATAATATTATTTAAGATAATGTGGCTATCAGATTGCTTACTATTTCTTGCAAAGGAAAAAACATTATAGTGGTATAGAAATCTTTCAATGAATTCCATTGCTAACTAGGATGAGTTAGGTACAACATTATTCAAATAATTTGAGGAAAAATATGATCACCTATCTTTAGTTGAACAACTGACTAACATAAAGAGAGATCCTCATAAGTTCATGTCTGATTTCAACCTTAGATTCTAAAAGACATGGATTAAAATACCTATATTGATCATACCATCCCCTGAATATGCCTTCTTGTATTATTTAAGATCCCTTAATTTTGATATTAGTGTGATGATATAGTACATGGGTGGTAATACCTTGACAAATGCTTATGAGATTGTAATAAGAGCATAAAATAGTTTGATATTATATGCAATTATAAATGCATCATATATATGAAGTAATCCTAAATCAAATAAGATAGACCACACCTACACGTTTTATTGGGATACACTTATTAAATGAGATCATGAACAATATGAGGATCCACTAGACTTGATTAGGGGATAACTTGTATCATTTGTCACAACACATCATACTAGGAAGGGTTCTAAAGCCTACAGTATAACATAATCACACAAAAACCTTAATGGATTCCTAAGGTTTAAAAGGTTCACTCTATACTAATAACAAAAAATCAGAATCTAATCTAGTGCTCACCAAATCTTATGGCACAAAGTGGGGGTTAGAAATAATAAAATAAATAACTAAACTAAACATGTATTAGAAGACATATAATCACGCCAATTTACATGAAATCTTAGATATAGGGAGAGAAGAATACAAATTCATTATCTATCTAATCTTACAAAGGAGAAATAAAGTTAGGAAAACTTACCTTTGAAGATGAACCCACCGATCCTCAATCTCTCCCTTGGTCAAGATGATTTTCAAGAGATTGTTGTGGTATGTAAGGATAACCAAGATAAATAAATCTAGGATACACAACCTATCTAAGCATCCAAAAGACTTCTGCACAAGACAAGATCTGTATCTCCAAAGAAATAATAGAACCCTAAGCTTTATTCCTTAAGTAGAATGGTCAATAAGTATATGTTAATTCACACTTCTTCAATATTAATTATTCTCTTTTAGAAATGCTAGGAAATGACCTTATATATATAGGTGGATCTTACCTTAAATACTCCTGAGAATGTTGGCTATATAGGGTTGACCCAGTTGACCCAATGTGTTTTTGGGGATAATTTACTAGGTTTGTGTTAGGTTGATTGAAAGACTAACAAACCAAGAAAATAAAGAATGCCCCTAAACTATACTAGGTTGACCCATTCGACCCAGTATAGCTAATAGTTAAAAAGGATGTTAAGGAAAGAAAAGGAAGAATGGAAAAAGGAAAAAACTAGAGGAGGTAGGATTCAGAAGAACAAGATTAAGTTAAATGTTTTTAGGAGACAAGTGTTTATATGGAAAGTGGTAAAAGGAACAACAATCTTATAAAGTACCGATGGTCTATCCACCCCTTTCCCAATGCACCCCTTAAGGCATGCCTTCAGAGAGTTTGAGACTTGATAGATTATTATAAGATATAAAGTGTTAGTAATCAATAAAAGTTTGAAAATTATTATGTATATACATATTCCCTACTTGAAGATCATCATGTGTCATTTAAGTGCAACACAGGATGGTGATTCAAGATAAAACATGATAACACATAATGTTGATGCTAAGTAAAGTGTAGTAAGCATAAATAAGATTAATGAAAGGACTAATTTTAAGAACACATACCTTTAACTTACCTTAGTTTCATAGATAAATAAGTAGAGTACAAGATATTTGAAGGTGTCCAATATAGAGAATACTATATGAACCTTTAGAAGTTAGTGCAAAAAAATGGCCAAAAATCAATTTTTTTGGGAAATAGGCATATTATAGTGGAAAATAATCTCTACATCATCATAAATATAATGAATTTTATGGTTTGAAAAATGGATGAGTAGAAATAAAGATATAAGTAAAACAAGGAATTTACATGTCAATAATTGAAAGATTTGCATTTTTAAAAAGTGTTTTAAAATAGGGGAAAAGATAAGTCATTTGTTATTTTGACTTGTGAGAGAAAGGAAAAAGAGATCCAGAGATAAAACAAGCTAAAATGTTAATTAAATGACATGCTATATAGGGAGAGGCTCCAAAGGTGGAAATAGGTGCACTATAGGGATGCAACTAAGAATCTCAAACCAATTTTTGAAATTTATATTGAATTAAGTAAATTTTTAGTAATTTTGAATTTAAGCATTTTTAGATGTCAAAAGAAAGCAAAATTAGATTCTAGGGGTAACAAATAGGAAGATAGGAAATGGGTTTGAAGGATTTAGGAAGAAAATGAGAAAATTACACTTTTTAAAGAAAATGCAAGGGGTTAGTAGGCAAAAAGCATTGGGTCAACCCTGTTGACCTAGTAGGCTATAAAATACCCTGAATCCATAGTGTCAACCTAGTAGGTATGGGTCAACCCTATATATTATATAGATTGAAGGCCTAGTTTGAAGTTGCTAGGTGGTTTAAAAGTTTTATAATGGAAATTCAACACTAAGGAGGGGAAGATAAGGGATTTACTTAGATTTTTGAGTCAACTAGGAAAAAATATAGGAAATTTTTAGTCAAACTAGTTTGACCAAAGAGCTAGAAAGATATGAAAAAGCATGTAAAAGGATGAAAGAGGGCTAGAATGGCCTAAAATGACCAAGTAAGGTCAAGAAGGACTAAGAAGGATAAAAGTAAGAAAAAATGAATAGAATAAGGTAATGTAGGATTACTTTTAATGTATAAATGTAAAAATAATGTATTTTGACTATATATGACATGGAAGAATTGATGCATCCTTTATTGTTTCTTGGGTAAAAGGATGATGAATATTTTGGTGAATTGTAGATGTAGCATGGTTACTAAATTTTCTAAATAGGCTATAAAATGGAGATAGGGCTAGACTAAGATCCATAAGTCTAGGCAAGATGGTAGAGATGTGTTGGATCCCCCATAGTGCTAACTTATTAGTCATGTACCTTAGTTGTTGGGAATGATTGAATAACACCTTCAAATAAGAGGTGGATGGGGATATAGTAGAGGTGGCTATTGTGTTAGATGATGTCCATACCATCCTAGGGCTACCTATAGTAGGATTACAAGTGATCATAAGAATACTAGATAGTCTAGAGGAGAGGAGAGACTTAGCCATGTGGGCTACAGGCTCATAGATGATATTACTAGGTAAGAATATGAGTATGTTTGATGACTATACAACATATATTATAGATATTTATAAGGTTTTTATAGGACTTGTGAAATAGTGGGTTTTGTGTCACAAGTTAGACAATAAGGTACCACTATTCATGGTAGCCTTGAGTAGGATGATATTGGAGGAGTAAGTTCTATATGACCTAGGTTCAATCATCTAGGTCTAGATAGTACATGATATGTATAAGATGCTAGTTAGAGGGTAGAGGACCATGGGGCCAATCATATTATTGAAAACTTGGATCTATGAGAGGATTTTGATGTACTAGCCAATTGGGTTGCCCCATGTGGTTGATGATAGGTTACCTCAAGTATGGAGATGGAGGGAGGACCAGGTAACATGGGTTTTACCCGATGTGAAAATATTGTGTGATATCCATATGAGAACATAGAAGCTACATGGGTGAGCTGGCACATAGTTGCACTAGTGATAGAGAGCATAAAGGTGGTGGACACTAGGTTTGGTAGAGAAAGCCACATCTAATGGCATGGGTGATAGAAAAAATGGGATTATCTCATCTAATGACATTGATAATGATGCATGAGTAGTGGGCTTGGAATGTGAGGGAACCATAGGGGAGAAGAGGACTAAGGCCACTAGTAGTGAGGCTGACACTATGACCATGCTGAGAGTAACCATGGACTAGTCAAGCATGATGAGGAGTTGAATAAGAGGATAGGGATGTGGAGGTAGATATATAAAATGTACCATTACCAGCTCTACATTAAGATGAATAATAGTCATTGAGGACATAATATCGATGGAGGAAGGAGGTATAGGAGAGAGTGGAGACTATTATCATCCCATATGCCCCCATAGGTGAACTAGAAGAGATGATAGAGAGATGACTTAGATGTAGGTTGAGATTGAGACAAACCATGATAGCTAGGTTTGAGCTAAGGAGGTGGCCTAAAGAGGAGGTGTTAGGAGGTTACGTAGATAGGGAGATTATGCTAGGAAGTCATGTAGATGGTGAGACCACATTAGCTGAGACATAGATAGGTAAAAATAAGTTATTTCTTAAGTTTTTTTTTAGATATATATATATATATATATATATATATATATATATATATATAATGAGATATGATAATGATCTAATATCCATCTTGTGTGATTTTTTAGGTGTAGGTGATGATAAGGAGGATATATGGTGGTATTTTTTGAGGGAATAAATCCATGATGTCCTAGATGAGACTCTAAAACCATATAGCCCTATCAAACTAGAGGATTAGAGTTTACCATCTATCCCAACTCAGGCAAGCTAGTTCTGATTAGGTGGAGAGGTAGTGAGGTAGATATAGGCATAAAGGGAAAGGATGTAGTCACCATCAGTGATGGGTGTTATGGAGATATAGGCATGGTATGCCCTATCAAATGAGAGAGTTATACATCTAAATATAGTATCATAGATGACAAAGATCTAAACTTAGCTAATGGAGTCATAGATGTAGGTGTTGTTATATAAAATATCCAAATTGGTAGTTTGAGTGTGGCTTATGACACACCATCCATAGGTCCTTTCACATGCTCTTACGACCCTTCTATACACCTTTTTAATCATTTATAGTCATCTAAAACCTTTTTAATGATGATTCCACCTTAGCTAAATAGTATTCCCTATGCCAATCCTATTCCCCTAGGTCCCAAGCTTGTAGGATATGAGTGCCCCATTTAGAATATATCATCAGACATTGAAATTTATTATTTTTTGTGGTCCTATCCATTTTCACTTTGAGCTCCAATGGTCATTTTAATTTGGTCTTTATCCTTAATTAGGTTATCCTAGCATGAATGCATCTAACCCATGACCAATTATTCACCATAAAATCCCACTCAAAGCTCATTTACAAAGGAGGTGATCAAACTTGAAAATAAAGTAAGAATACTACCAAATCACTAAAGCAAACTTCCCTATTCTTTGCATATAGTAAATTAACATAACTATAAACATACTCAAATCCCCATACCAGTCCTTATCCACCTTAAATACTATCAATTTGGAATTTGCATCCATATCACACTATTATACAAAGCACACTAGGTGGGAAAACTACATATGGATTGATCCCTCTTCAAAGTATTGGTATGTAGGTAGCATGCCCACACAAGGGGTGTGGATTGCACATTCAATACATCTTTCACACTAACCCCCCTCTTTCTCAAGTGACTCAAATTTTATTTATCAAGTATGATGGAGGGTTAGGGTTTTGAAGATAAAATCATCTCTACAATGATTTTTCTCAACAACCAATGCTCAATTTTTCATATGCATGCTCACACAGGCACAACACAACTACCAAAAAGTTTCAAATCTCTGTGATCATTTTGGATAATAATGACAGGAATAGACAACAACACTAGACACCAAACCATCCACTTTTTGAAACTCCTATCCTTTCACCCAATTAAATATAAATTCAAGTTTATGACACCTTCCTAATATTTTATATCCATTTTCAAACTTTGTATCATCTATCTCAGTCTATTTTCTATCTAAGTTATATTTATCTTATTTATTGCTATTTTTAGAAAGGTGAAAAAGACATAGTTGCACAAATCAAGACTATATATATTACTATATTTTGTAATGATTTATTAATCTATACCTTTAAATAAAATAGTAATAAAAATCCATTATTACAAAAAAAATTAAATCATTTGGTGAACCTAACTTACTTCATTTGTGCACAAAAACCCTAGAAACCCTAGGAAAAATTCCTTGTTAATTTAAGTAATATTTTTCTAATTTTTACTGAATATATAAATCAAAATTTCATATTAAAAATTTAAAATTCACCATAATAATTTTTAAAATCATTTATTTCAAACCCTAGCTGAATATACTAGGTCCCTATGCTTTTGAGGTATCACCTTACATGTTAGTGAGATTCGTATCATTTTTATGAAAATTCTAGTTTGTTGTTTTAATTAAATTAGATTTCATATAAAAATCAAAAATAAATATCACTTATTTCAAAACATTTATTGTAAATACTAAGGAGTCCATACTCAGTCTTATCATGTATATGAATGATGAAGTTTACTATATGTTAATGCAAAGCTTCATTATTTCCCTTTCATGTTTACTTTTTATAATATGGGATGATATTAATAAATTTATTTCTAAACATGTTATGATCCCTTTCCTTCAAAGCAATGTTTACTTTTTTTAATACAAGGTTTCATTATTTATTTAACATACTCTCTCTCTCTCTCATGTAATAATTTTCAACTCTATCTTGCTAAACATGTTAGAAATGTCATGTTACAAGTAAAAGTTTTTTATGCGTTGTGCAACGTTCCATGCTCTCTATTCCTTGTTTGATATCTATCACGTGGAATTTTATTTATAATCATATTTCTAAGAAAATTATAACTCCAATTACATGAATTTCATCCCACATACATGGTTTCTACCTAGATGTATCTAACTCTTTGGCTACTTTTGAGTATCTCCTTATCACTACTAGACACAAGAAAACACTAGCAGTTATATCTATTTTTCCTCCCTTAAAATTTGGTTCATCTAGATCTTATCCCATACCTATTACCATCTATATGCCTATAGTAGATCATGTGGTAGATGTTATGAGCCAAGTTTATGAAGAAAGGTAGGTTGATTACACCCATGGTTATAACTTTGTCACTCAAGTTGTTATAGTTGGTGGAGTTTCATATGAATTACCACTCCCCACTTTAGATCCATCTCCTACTCTATAGTCACTAGTTTTAGCTCTTCCACTAGTTATATTTCTTTTTCCAGTTGAGATTTAGACATAGTCAAGGCCCCCCTCGACAACATAGAGAGTTCATACACTTCCATAGAGGCCTCTCTTAGAGCGACCACTACATCAATAATAGTTTCAAGAATCTAGATAGTTTTCATATACAATATTTACACCCAAGGCAGTATCATTAAGGTCTCATCCTCTACACATAAAGCACATGTTTAGATAACTTTCTCTACTACAAGATGGGTTCTTAAGAGCCCCACTATTATATCCACTTCTCATAGTTATAGGGGGACCCCAAAGTCAATTTACACTATAAAGATTTTAAAGAAGTTACAACATACATAGCTTTTAGAGTCACAATCTCAACCCTTCCATCATGTTTCATGATCATGAATGATCCCTCTCTTTGATACATGACAACATGATAGGGAGTCTCTTATGAGACTCATCAATTAGTATCATTTCTTCTTAGTCTTTCTTATACATAGATTCCTTATGATTACTTATACATAGCTTATTTCAAAATACCAAAAATAATAAAATATTTCAAAATACTAAAAATAATACAATATTAAAAAATACCAAAAACAATATAATATGTATGTCAAAATATAAAAACATTCAAATAATTCAAAACACCAAAAAAATTTCAACTATATGCATTATCCATGCTTTATATATATACTACCATGATAGACTTACATTTTTCTATTTTATGGTATTATTTGTTAATTTATCTATATTACCATGCTTCACTTGATCTTCTTTGAGTGTGTGCAGTGACACCTAGATCCTTGATTGCTTCACTTTACCCATTAAAGGGACATCTTACTTTTACATTCAAGACATACATTGACATATCTAACCATCAGTGGCATCTTCTACATGAATAATCCATCTAGGTTATGTCAGTACTACACTACACACTCTAGTAATCATGTTGATGTACATTACTTGCTAGCCTACATAGATTATTTTATTGACACTCACTAGTATATAGCACTTGTTTATTTCTTAGCTTCTACCTAGTCTTGTACTACATGTTTTGCATACTTTCATTTCTTGCTTTGATTAGTTATATGCAATAGTATTTCTAGAATTTACATGCCTTCCTTTCTTGTTTTGATTATCTATATGTGATTGCATTTATCAACTCCTATTTTTTTACTTATGTGTGACTTAGGAAATTTTCCAATGTCCTTTGCTTATACTCTTGTATGTTCTTGTGGACCGTATACCAGTCTTGTTTATTTGTAATTGTATGTGTATGTGGGAATTTGAACATGCCTTGTATTCTTTCTTTATAAGTTTTAGTGACATGTGTCCATATCCCTTGTTTGATTGGGCCCTTATCCTCTTTTATATGCTTCTTGCTTGTTGATTTGCATGCTTATTTTGCTTGTTTGTTTCTCAATTGTTTACAATGCCATGATCCACATCATGCATTAGCTTTCCTTATAGGATTCCATGATAGAAATCATGCTCCATCTCTCCTCGAAAACTAAAAATATTTATAGTTTTAGTTTAGTATACTATACATGCTATTACATTGTTACATCTATTTAGGTATACCCTTATTGATCTAACAATCTCCAATACAAACTATGTTATATCTTGAGAAATATTTTGGGTTATCATTGATATATCATGTATATCAGAGCATAAAACACTTATATGTCTTTTTATTTTGAGGGTAGTCATTTCAGGGTCTTCATTCCTACCCTCAGAAGAGGGAGCAACAAATAGGGGTTTTGTCACAAAGATCAGAGGCCTCTACTGGTCAAAATCAATTTTTAGAACACAAAATTAAAAACATGCAAAATAGAACAAAAAAATAGGGACAAACAGAGAACAATCATCAAAAATAGTAAAGGATAAAAGCTCCCCATTTAGACTACAACACCCTACAATAAAGTGTCCACTTTTTGGCACTCATATCCAAATAGCTAAAAACCCATAATTTTTAAAAATAGATAGAAAGGTAAGGTCAATTATATTTTTGTTAGCTACAATCTAGTTTAGATTGGGTATTTTCAATACAATTTTACTCAAAGTATCTAGATATAGGGGGCATCATGCACAACATGATGGCTCTCACATCTATTTTTAGATTGGGTAGTTAATATAACTTCTAGATCAAAATCAATGTTACAAACACCAATGATTTTGGGTAATTTTCATGGTACATTTGACTTATTATCTTTCTATTTCATTGTATTACCCAAGTATTCTCAATATTTTCATGCCTTATTCCATTTGTAGGTGGTTGGCATTATTTTAGAGTGGCTTTCATATAAGCCTAGTTTTTTATTTTGAAATGGCTTTCATACAAGCCTAATCTCCACCTTTTAGAGTGGCCAAGATTGGCCTAGTTCTCAGTACACATTTGTCTATGCATGCCATATTATCAAATTATGAAGCATTAATGAAATTTATGAGTTAGATCATATGGCACACATTCATACTAGTATCAATTCATAGTTCACTACATATTGGGCAATGATTGAGCCAAATGACTATATAACCTTTGTATTCTTGAGCCACCTACTCAGAGGGATTGGGCACATAGTCTAAACATTGATTAACACATGCATGATCACATAACTTCACTACATAGTGGGTGATGATAATATAAAGGGTTAGTATTTGTATTATTGATCCACCCTTGGGGAATTGAGCACTTAGTTGTATTCATGATATTACTCTTGATACATTATCACTTAGCATCATTAAACATCAATAAACATCACAACAAGTTTTGTATTGGTTTATGTACTTGGTGAGGTGTATTCATTTCTTTGTCTTCCCCTTTCTTTTACCCAACCTTTATATATTCTTATTTTAGACATAGCATGTATAGTAAGAACTAATCTGATCTTTATTTTCTCTTTTAGATTTATGATTCATGTTGTGCTCTCTCTACACACACTCAACATCACACATCTTTATGGGCTTCACCCTTGCAAGTAAGTTCATATATACTTATTTTTTAATCTTAGTATTTTTCTTTTCTACATCACTAAAATAAATTAGGGCCAAATGTGTCATATAAAATGTCTAAATCAGTAGTTTGAGTGTGGCTTGCGACACCCCATCCATAGGTCTTTTTTGCATGATCTTACAAACCTTATAGAAACCTTTTTTCTCATTACTATTCATCCAAAACCTTATAAATGATTATTCTACCTTAACCAAATAGTATTCCCAAAGCCAATTCTATTCCCCCAAGTCTTGAGCCTATAGGATAGGAGTGCTCCATTTGGACTATAACACCAGACACCAAAGTGTCCCATTTTTGGTAGTCATATCCATTTACACTTTAATCCCCATTGATCATTTTCATCTCATCTTTATCCATAATTAGTTTGGATTAGCATGAATACATCTGACCCATGACCAATTGTTCCTTATAAAATCCCACTCAAAGCTCATTTACAAAGGAGGTGACCAAAATTACAAAGTAAGTAAGAATACAAACAAAGCAGTAAGGCAAAATTCCCTATTCTTTACATACAATCACCCAAGACAACTACAAACATACTCAAATCCTCATACCAATCCCTAGCCACATCAAACACTATCAATTTCTAATTTGCATCCACATCACACTATTGCACAAAGCACAATAAGTGGGATAACTACATATGGCCTGATCCCTCTTTAGAATATTAGTATGTAAGTAGTGTGCCCACATAAGGGGTGTGGATTTCATGTTTAGTACATATTTCAAACTAAACCCCCCTCTTTTTCAAGTGACTCAAATATGATTTTATCAAGCATGATGGAGGTTTAGGGTTTTGAAGATAAAATTAGCTCTATAATGAGTTTTGTTAAAAACTAATGCTCATTTTTTCATAAGCATGATCAAAAAGGTACAACACAACTACCTATAAAGTTTCAAGCCTCTCTAATTATTTTGGATAATAGTGGTAGGAATAGACAACAACTCTAAACACCAAAGCATCCACCTTTTGGTGCTCCTATCCTTTCACCCAATGAAATCTAGATTCAAGTTTATGACACCTTCCTAGTCTTGTATAACCATTTTCAACCTCTATATCAATCGTATTATTTTTTTTCCAACTAATTTATATTTCTTTTTATTTTTAGAAAGGTAAATAAGATAAATATTTTCACAAATTAGGACTATATTTATTGCTATATTCTATACTGATTTATTAATCCAAACCCTTAACTAAAATAGGAATAAAAATCCATTATTCCAAAAAAAGTTAAATCAACAAGAAACACACCTAAATGAATATGTATATTGATTGAGATATCAGATGGAATCCTTACAACATACCATTAAGGGGAGTCAAATCGAGCCCTCAGCAAGTAGCATGGCTAGGCCACAAGATAGACAAGATGTGACCTAGCCATAGAGATCAAGCATTGTATATGGTTGCATTTATTGTATAAAATTCATGATATATATATATATATATATATATATATCATTTTGGCATATTGGTGTTGGATGTGTATTTGTCATTATGGTTGATTATGTTTGTTTATTATGTTTGAGGCTATGGATACTTAGGATATATTTATTTCTAGCACATGTATTTATCTTTGTTTTATATTATATAGGAACTATATAAGATTTGGTTTCTTTTCTATAATTATGAGAAACACATGCATGGTTAAAAAATAAGAGGCAAAAAGACTTATAAAAATATAATCAATCAAGAAAATGCATTACACACTATTTCAAGATGGGAAATGTGTAATAAAAAAATGACTAAGTATAAAGAACCAAGAAAAGGAAAAACAAGATGGTAAAAAGGATTTTTTAAAAAACCAATGTGAAAGATGTTTGCACCAAATTAAAACAAGTAAAATCATACTAATATTGCATTAGGAAGTATGACAAACAAAGTAATAAAATGGAAGGTATGTAAAAGGGTGTAAATGGTATAAAAACAAATTAATTAAGTTAATCAATCATACTAAATCATGCTGGGAAGTATGAAATAAACATAATATTTTCAAAAGATTGATCTGAAATTGATCACACTAATTCAAGCTGGGAAGTATGAAAAATTCAAGAAATGGTTTAAATCTTACATGCACTCAAAAAATAAGAAGATAAAAAGGTGAAATAAAAATTAATGAAGTATAAAACATACTAAATATCTAGATGTTAAGTATGTAAAATGATGTGTAACTTCATAATTGATCCAATCTTATCTCAAATTTGACACATGTAATTTGGATTGTGACTTAGGTATTGGAAAATTTTGGGAGGAGGGTCAGGTCTTATCCATAGTCTTCCACTACAAATTGATAAAGATAAAACCATTAGGGTGGAATAAATAGGTAAATTAGGTAATAAAAAGATGTGGGTAATAGGAATGAAAATATGGTAATTTGTGAGGATAGTCGGATCCTATCTATGGTCTTACAAAGTAACTCACAAATGAAATCCCAAGGAGATTGATTAGTACACCAGAAAAAAAATCTCAAGAGGAAATATAAGTGATATAAGGATTGAAAAATAAAGTGTATAAATCAATACTTATGCATCTTATAAGAAGACATTAAGAGGAAATAGGCATACTAAGGACATGAGAAGACACTAAGTGACTAGTGGTTGTCTATGTACAAAGGAAACCTACTTGTTATAGACATAACGCTTTGTAGGAAAATAAGCATGCTAATAAGATAAAATCATGAAGGTAGATTGGTATAAAAAAAATTAAAATGGACCTACCTTCCCATGATGTGTTCCCTACTCTTCAGGGCCCCTTATAGATCCATCAGTCTACTACAAAGATTGGGTACGTTCATGAAAAAGTAGGTAGCAGTAAAAGATTTTTTTATTCTCCTCTTATAATCTACTAGCCTACCACACCCCAAAGGACCTCAACTCTATTGTGAGTCAACTATGGATTTTAAGCTTTGACTAGAAGAAGGATCACATCTTTTAGTGTGATTAGACTTTTTAAAAATATTTTTGCATTTTAATATCATTACATTTTATTTAAATGATTTAGATTTTAACTTTTTTTAAAGGATTTTTAATATTATTATTTCATACAGATATAGAATTACTAATCATGAGAGAGATAGTGATACACATGAATGATATGTAGGATAAGGGTAAAAATATCTAAATAACCAAAGACAATGACTAACTAGGACACTTAGGCTTGACAATGAACTAATATGTGATATCAAGTCTCAACCATGTATATGCTTAGTTTGAAAAAAGAGGAAGAGGGAAAAAGGAGATCCAAAGTGGAATGGTAAGAGGAGATAAAAATGAGATAGATTATTTGCTAATTGATCACATGATAAAGGGAGAGAATAACCAAGGGAAATAGGGTTTGTATAGCTAAATTACCATGATATATTATTTGTGAAAAATAAGGATAGGCAAGCAAAAAACATAAAGGTACAAGAAAGAGAGTTTTGAGAAAAACTCTAGGGAAAAAGGGGAAAGCAATGATAAATAAAAGACAATTATTTGCAAAAAATAATAAGATAAGCAAGATATGGTACAATAAGTAAGAAATTATAATATAAGAGAAGAAAAAATTTAACACAATGTCAAATGATTTATCAAATATAAATAATATTAAAACACACATCCAATACAAATACAAATGTGAAATCACCATGTATATACTCGTGAATACTATTAAAACTATCTACACACATTATCCAATTCATTAGATATGTCTTTATGAAGCTGTAATAATTTTTTTGCTAAGGTTTCATCAATATTCAATGAATACTAATCAAATACTTCTTTTTTGATCTCCTCAAATGAAAAAGTAAGAATGCTCAAAGGATCATGCTAAGGAGGAAAATTAGGCAAAGGCTGGTTAGGATGATGCATGTAAATAAGATCTACATGAGGATAAATAATGATCAGTGGAGAAGGATCTATAGGTGAAGGAATCATAGGTGGAGAAGGATTGATGAGTGAGAAAAGGTCAATAGATGAAGGAATCATAGGTGGAGGCATAGAAGGCAGTGAAGGGACCATAGGAGGTTATGGAACCACTAGAGGTGAAACCATGGGAAAAGGAAGAACCTTCTTATGGGGAAAACATGTGGTAGGAGTGGTTTAAGGTCCAATAATGGTTATAAGATGATCTTTGAGATGCTATTATAGGATGTAATAATGATCAGTGTCATGGGTACCACATAGATGCCATAGATAATATACCTCACCATACTTATGCATATATTTAGGAAGTACCTTTAAGGGAGGTATAATTTTGTTTGATGATGGGGAGGACATAAGGTATCAAGATATTATCAAAAATTATGACAATGGGTGAAAGAATGGTTATTTATCCCATGGAAGTAACATATATGCTGATGAGTGGGTTTAAGAGAAGCACTCATGGAAGGAGGTAAAGTAGGAGTAAAAGAAGTTGGCGAATAATCATCGGCCCATTTGGTGGGAAGAGCAGCCATCTTAGGTAAGGGAAGTAAACCATCACCAAGGGAGGGTGATGATGAGGAAGAAATGGAACTAAGTTCCATGGAAGGAGAGATAGCATTAGAAGTAGGAGTAGGCTCAAGAATAGTAGGAGTGGGAATAGGATCAACTATAATAGGAAAGAGAAGATAATCAAATATAGCAGGCTCTACTAAGGAAGGGGTAACATATATAGAGGGTATAAGGAGGGTTGCACTAATATCAAGGGTAAAGTAATGATGAGAGTTAGGGAACCTAGAAAAGAGGTAAGGCTTGATCATAACATAATCCATGAGCATAGTCCTATGTGGCTTCTTAGAAACTGAAGGTGTCTATGCCAACTCTACCCTATGATAAAGGGGAAAAATTCAAAAATTAGGAACTATAAGTGAATGAAAATGATTAGATGCATGAAAAGACTCAAGTAAATAAGAATGATAATGAATAATCTCAGCATCATGGGCTTGTACAATAACACCTAATAATGGATCATCTGAAGAATAACCATCATCATAATCTAGGGTATGAAGATCAATGACATAGGTAGGGATAATTTTGTCATCAGATGAAGCATGGTAAATAAAATGCCTAGTCTTGGTCAAGACTACAAGAATATCCTCACAAGGAGTCTTGCAATAATGGGTTTGAAAATAATTAGGAAGCTACGAGATAAGATGAGCGAAGTGATAATAAGTTTTGATCTTTAAATTAATCTCATTAGGCTCATCATCATCTAAATCTAAAAGGTTAGAAGGAATGTTACCAATGAGCTCAAGATGCCAACTTTACTCATGGATTGAATTAGTAGGAAAGTTGGGACACAAATACTCATAAAATGATATGCTTGGTAAAGGCTCAAGAGTAAGAATATTGAAGACACCATAATCTTGAAATTGTTCGAAATTATAAGGGTTAGTGTCACATTAAATCTTGTAAATGGATCCATTATGAAGGAATTTAATGCATTTATAGGTGTAAGAAGCAATATCTCTCATGCAATGAGTCTATAGCCTACCAAGCAAGTTGTTATATGAAATGAGGAAGTTAAAGATCATCATCTTCACATGAATGGTGATAAGTGGAATAGTAAGGGAATCCACACACAACCTAAATGAGGCATTTTAATTCAATATTATCTTTGGCATGTGCTACATGTAAACTTGAGATTACATTCAGAATATCCAAGAGTCTTAATAAAATCAAGAAAAGTGACACATGTGTCAGAACCCTCATCAATCAAGACATGCTTGACTTGGATATTGCCAATTTGGATGCTAATAAATAAGGGAGGATTATTTTTATGAAGTAGAATATTTTCAAGAATCATATATATGATAGGAAATCATAGATAAAGAGAAGTGTCTATATTTTTGTCAATGTTGATAAACATCTCTTCACATTATTGTAAAATACTATCTTTAGACCCAAATAAAGTTACTTCCTATCCTATGAGGGGAGGATGAGGGACATTCATATCAAATAAGAGTTGCATGAGGTAGTTTTGATAATGTGGAGAGATCCTCATAAGCTCAAGGAATGAAATTTGGGATGGGAGATCAGTGAGCCCCACAATGGAATCCCACTCATCATATCCCATAAGAAGGTTGTTAGATGAAGGTGTGTAATGGTTAAGGAGGTCCTCAAAAGGAGGCATTTAAGAGAATTGGAATTTTTGTTGGTAAGAAGAAGAATAAGCTTTAGAACAAGGTGGAAAATCTTGTTGAGATGATGAACTAGTTGGTTCAAGTTGATTTTGAGAATTGGAAGAATAAGTATTAGAATAAGATTGATTATAATTAGTATTTGAAGATGATGGAAGAGTGGTAAAAATATAATTGGATGTGTTCTCTAAGGGATAATTGTAAATTTTATCATCAAAAGTAATAAGGTCTTCTTACCCCAACTCATTTAAATTAGTTGGAGAAGAATCCTGGATAACATGATATGTCTTATGGGAAAGAGTGTAGGTAGGTTGAGAATCAATGAAGGCCACCACCCTTTGCATATTAGTCATGATAACCAAATTTTGTTTGTAAGCTAGTTCAAGAAGACTTTATACTTTATTTGTGGAAGTGGTGGGCTTGTCTTGAGTATCTTGAATTGATTGATGATTAGGTAAGGATCCTTATAGATAGCCAAAAGAACATTTGCTTGATTCAAGGCTTGAGTTTTATCATTTGATTTATAGTCCTTGAAATTAATTTCATAGGATTATTAACACTTAAAGATAATGGAATCATGATCAAAATTATGAAGTTGTATACATATCTCATGAGAATGACCCCAACTAAAGTGAAACCAACAAAACTTGTTAGGATATACTAGGATATCATAATATGAGTAGGGTCAAGATCTTGTGGAAGAGGCCTAGGTATAAACTTAAGCAATTAAGCAAAGGATAAATTTTTGTAAACATTGATGTTAATGGGTAAAGAGAAATAATGATTAGTATATTATTGATAATAAGGAGCTGGTTTTGAAGAAGGGTTAAGAATAATAGCTTGAATATTGTGAATAAAGTCATAAGAATGAATAAAACCATCATTAGTGATATTGTAGTTTTTGTTCTTTAGTAAGAGACAAGGACCCATAGAAGGTTGGGATGGCTCGAATTGATGCATTAATAAATATTATATTTTAGCTTGGTCAATAGCCTCCTCCAAGGTATGTGGAGAGAGAGTGCAGAATTGATATTAAAATTTAGGAAAGAGAGCATTTATAAAGAGATGAAAAAGATTGTCATCCACCATGTTATGTTCACATTTGTTTAACAAAATCTTCCATCTCTTAATAAAGGCTTGGGTAGTTTCATTATCATGTCTTTTACAATTAATGAAATGGGCAAAAGTGTTTATAGGAATGTCATTATTCTAAAATTCTTTCACCAAATCATTAACTAAGTCTTCCAAACTAGAAATAGAATGAGCTCTAAGTTGATTGTACCAATCTAAGGCATCACCCATGAGGGTTTTGGATAGGATCTTGGTAGTGGTAAAGGTGTTTAATTTGACCCAATCCTTTTAAAGATTTATAAATGTTTTGAGTTGAAGGGTAGGATTGGTTGACCCATTATAATAAATTTTAGGTGTTATACCTCCTATATCAATATTCAAAATTTGAGTAGTGAGAAGTTGATTTTGTAGATGTTTAATGGTTCTATTGACTAAAGGAGGTTGAGGAATGAGATTTACTTAATAATATCAAAGAGTATGAAGGGGAACATTTTGGTTATGTGTGCCCAAAGCCATTGGTTATAGATGAGATTGAAGGTTAAGAAGGTGGTTCTACATTCTCACAATTCGAGTTGTATTATACATTTGAAAGGTATTAATTTGATTGAGAGTTTACAATAACATATGGTGTGTTTTATTAAAATTAGAAGCATTGGAATTGGTATTTGTGTTGGTATTAGTGTCTTGGGTACCACTATTAGTATTGATATGAGCTTCAGATGAGCTATGAAAATTTGAGGCACTATTGGCAAAATTTACTTGTGAAGATAAAAATGGACTAGTGAATGGTTGAGAAGAAGAAACACTAAAAGTATGATTGCCTTTGTGTAGCAATCGATGAACTAGTGTATGGATTAAGGATAGTGGATCTTATGAGAGGACCACTAGATGTATAACCTTACATGTTAGTTGAGATACTAGGAATGGAGGTAGAAGAGGTTAGAGAAGAAGAAGCCATGGCATAAGAAGGAATCAAAATTAAAGGAAGAGGTTTGGAACCAAAGAAAGTGGTACCTCCGAATCCCATCAAGAATGTAAGAGTAAGTGAATAAGGATTTTTAGTTTTACCACTAATTATGAGGTTATAAATGGTATAAGGATCCTTTCCTCTATGTTGAGGAAATTCAAAACTAAAGAAAATCATTTTGAGAGTATATTCTAACTTAGGTTAGTCCTCTAGGAAAAGAGGAGGATTATGTTGAAAATAGGTATTAGGAGGGGTCCCATAGTTCATTGTGTGAGTGGAAATATGAACATTACTATTAGACAAAATAGAAGCCCTAATCTATCTATGGGAGACCATATTAGGATTATTTAAGCTCATCATGTCTGTTTACTATGATTCAATGTCAACACCAAACATAAAGTCCATGATGAAGGAGAAATAAGAGAGATGAGAAAGCAAAGGTCAAAAGAGGTGGTTGAAATAGTAAAGGGTCAACTAGGGTGACCTAGTATATAAATAAGGACTATAAAACTATGCAAGATTGACTAGGTCAATCCAATATAGTGTATAGAAGGTAGAAAAAACATTAGGTTGACTGGGTCGATCTAATACAAAAACTAGGGAACTTAAGAAGCCTAAATAATAGATTGCAAAATGAAATAAGATAACTTTACTAGTATTGAAAATCAATAAGTAATAAAAGGAAACATATAACCAGTTAGATTAACATTGCTGATCCAATTTAAACACACAAAACAAAATCTTGCACTAACAATAGCTAATGCAAGATTTTGTACACAAAATTGAACAAAGAGAAAACAAACAACTTGAAAAGTAAAGATAACTAATTGGTCAACTTGATTGTTTATTAGATTATTAAGAATGATTTTAAATGTGATTATAATTTGGCTATAAAAAATGTACTAGATACCAATTGAAAGATGGTTTTAAGTAGTTTGGGCTAGAAGAGACTATAGTAGTAATGATATAGGCTTGGTATTGGGGCCTCCCCCCTCACTTAACATACCACAGTTATAAAGGTGTTGGGTGCTTAGACAAAATATACCATTAACCATGCTTTAGAATTGACCAAAGCATCAAGTCAGCTTCCCCTTTGGTGATGAAATCCAAGTACATTGGCCTAGGGTAGACAAAATGTTAAAGTGATTATTTATGTTATGTGATTTGGATGTGTGTGCATAAAATATAAATAGTGAGACTAGGTGATTAATTTAAAATATTCTAATTAAACTATGTGAACTAATCCAAACATGCAAACAATAAGAAAAAAAAGTGAGTTAGTTACTAACAAAGATAAGGTTAATTCCAAATTTGAAACAAGGTATAGTGTGAACACTATATGCAAAAAATAAAGAATAGGGTTGATAAGGTTGAACCTAACGTGGAAGTAAAATATGAAAATGAACTAGGTTGGTAATGTTGATTTAGTTATTTTAGATAACACACATAACATATAACTAGGTCGGTAGTGTCAATCTAGTTAACTATGTAAGGTTAGTTTTAAACATTACAAACTATGAAAGGAAAGATAGAAAATAAATAAATAGAGAAGTATAAAGGAACCTTGGTGGATCAAAGATGTAATAAATAAAATTATTCATTTAGAACCTCAAATTATGCTTGATAAAACTATAAACTGGGTTTACAATATCAATCAAGCTGTATGGGAACTTGATGAAAACTGCTAAAACTATAAAGGGTAGATTGGGTTGACCTAGTAGGTTGAAATGGGTGTCAAAAAAGTTGAAACCTATACTAGGTTGACTTTATCGATCTAGTTTCCTATTCTTGGAACCCTACACATAGAGAAAAATATCTGGGTTGGTAAAATCAATCAAGAATGTCAAAAGTATATGATAAAAATAAACAAAATAAATGAAGTTAAAAGTGAAAAAATATTGCAAGGTTTAGTTCATTTTGGGTTCACTAGAATGTATATAATTAGAAATACATCATGTCTATGAATTAATCTTATATAAGATAAGATAGATCACACCTACACTTTTGATTGGGATACACTTATTAAGCAAGATCATTACCAATATGGGGATCTATTAGACTTGATTAGGGGATGACTTGTATCATTTATCAAAACATATCATGTTAGGAAGGGTTCGAAATCCTATAGTCTAACACAATCACACAATAACCCTAATGAAGTCCTAAGATTTAAAACATTCACTCTATACTAATAACAAGAAATCAAAATCTAATCTAGTGCTCAATAAAGCTTGCGGCACAAAGTGGAGGTTAGAAACAATAACATAAACAACTAAAATAAACATGTATTAGAAGACATATACTCATGTTAATGTATACAAAATACTAAATACATGGAGAGAATAATATAAATGCATTATCTATCTACTCTGACAAAGAAGAAATAAAGTTAGGAATACTTATATTTGAAGACAAACCCATTAACCCTCAATCTCTTGCTTGGCCAAGGTGTTTTGTAAGAGATTATTATGGTATGTAAGGATAACAAAGATAAATTAGATCTAGGCTACACAACCTATCTAAACATCCATAAGACTTCTCCATAAGACAAGATCCATATCTTCAAAGAAAGTATGGAACCTAAGCTTTATTATTCAAGTAGAACGGTCAATAAGTAGATGTTCATTCACACTTATTCACTATTAATTCTTCTCTTTTTAAAATGGTGGGAGATGACCTTGTACATATAGGTATATCTTTCCCTAAATACTCATGAAAAAATCAATTGTACAAGGTCAACCTAATGTGTTTTCAAGGACAATTTACTAGGTTTGTGTTAGGTCAGCTAAAAGGCTAACAAACCAAGAAAGTAAAGAATGCCTCTGCACTATACTAGGTCCACCTAGTTGACCCAGTATAACCAATAGTCAAAAAGGATGCTAAGGTTAGACAAGGAGGAATGGAAAGAGGGAAAGATTAGAGGAGGTAGGACTAAGAAGAACAAGCTTAAGGAAAATGTTTTTAGGAGATAAGTGTGTAGATGGTAAGTGGCAAAAGGAAAAAAATATTATGAAGAATTGATGATATACCCACCCCTTTCTTTGTGTACCCCTTAAGTCATGCACTTAAAGATATTGAGACTCGATAGATTCTTATAAGATACAAAGTGTCAGCAATCAATAAGAGTTTGAAAATATTATGTGTATACAGATACAAGCTAGTAAACTTATTCCAAGGCCTCTAGTGCCTTTATTCCTAGAGTTTCAATCAATTCCACCCCCTCAAGTTCCTTAGTTTCCATCATTATCCCCTATTCCACCTCCTAAATCTGAAGGTGAATCTCTTTCTAGTCAAGCCAATGAGATTACTGAGCTAAACGATTTGCTTCAATATTTTTAAGAATGTAATAGTACAACTCAAGAGGTAATAATATTAGACTAATAGGCCCTATCAATAATAAAAAAAATACTACTTATCAGCCTTTTAGAGATCAAAGGCCTCCTTATCAAGGATTTTGAGAAAATAAACCACCCTACCAAATATAGGGAGCCATAGTTCTAGATAAACCATATGCATCCATTGATCCTAATATACCCTCCAATTCAAGATATATTATTACCACACTTACTCAAAATAACTTGATGCAAGATTTAGGTTGGTGTCCATCTAATCCTAATTATGTTTAAAATCAAGCCTTAGTGTCACAAAATATTACTATGCCATAAATGACATTTGAAGAGTTTTCTATTCAATAAAGTCAATATCAGGAGACAAGTTTGTTACTCCAAGGAGAGGCTCAACAAGTTTAAGGGAAGCTTGATGCCATTAATGTAAACTAGCAAATGGGTGATTATGGTGCTTTCAATCATGGTGGTGAGACTGCCAATTCAAATGGTTAAGTTGAAATTATAAGTAGAACTAAAAGAAGAGCCATTGATAAGGATCAAGATGTGACTAATACTTTAAGTACTCCTAATGTTGTTTCCAAGAGTACCAAAGATCAACTTGTTTCCCCTATAACATATAAAAATCAAAATTCAGAGGTTGGGAAGGTCCTTGAAATACGTCTAGTTTGTGAACAATCAATGGTTTAAAAGGTGTGACCAAAGGTTAGTGGAGCTTCATTTAGCATAGGGGATCAGATGAATAAATATAATTTCAACATTATCATGTGGAAATTCCTTGTTATTCTAGGACAAAACTATATGCTCATCCAAGAGCTTTTAGCTCTCAAGGTGTCTCCAAAACTAATTGATAAACATGGATTTGTCCTAAATAATTCAAACTAGATAATGAAGGATCAAGTATAATAGGTATACAAAATGTCAAAAAGGAGACAAAGGTGAGGAAAAGTCAAGTAAAACTCTTCCCTTCTACCTCTCTTATAGTTGATGACTATTTAGTTCATAATTGTATGGTGGATACTGGAGCCAGTAACATGGTCATGCCTAAGCAAATTATAGGCAAGCTTGGTCTTGTCTATGAACCAAATTTATAAAGGGTGTTAAAAATATATGATCTACCAATAAATATAGTAGGCATCATTAAGGGTCTTAAGTTGACACTACAAGCTTATCCCAATGTTACCATTTAGCAATATATAGTTGTGGTGGACTTGCCTCCCTATTTTGCCATGTCTATGTCAAGGGACTTTACCTAAGAGATTGTAGGATACCTATTATCTGACTAGACATATTTGATGTCTAAGACTAGGTATGGTACCAAGGTAACCATAAATTTTGAACCTATTTCATGGTTTTATTTTGAACCATATATGCCAAGTGTTGTGAATATTAATTGCCTCATCTCAGATGAGGTGATAGAAGATAATGTAGAGGAAACTGAATCACCTTTAGATGGGATTCTAGATTTGTTTCTTAATGAGTGGACCTCTAGCTCACATGAATATCATACTTATTATCTAATTAAAGAAGGAATTGGTGTTTACTTCTTTCATGAGAAATATGCACCAAATCTAGCCTTGATAAAGGATGATGAGTGTAGTCATGATCTTTGGAAATTATACTTTTATAGGTCAAGGAATGAGCATGGTAACAGGGCTATAATGATGTTGATTTCTCCATCAAATAGAATTAAGTTACAATTTGGTTGTTCAAATAATGTTACAAAATATGAGGCTCTAGTTCATGGTTTACAATGAGCTAGGAAGATGAAAGTCAATGACTTACAAGTCTTTGGTGATATTGAACTTGTAGTTCACCAAGTGAGAGGTCCTAATGTATGAAAAAACCCATTGATTAAATATTATAGGCATAGGGTATGGGACTTTCTTGAATAATTTTAGGCCTTCAACATTTAGGCAATACCAAGAGATGAGAATAAACATATAGACAAGTTGGCTACCATTAGGGCACAATATAGTATCCCAACTTATGTAATAAATGAAAAGGTCTAGTCACACATTAAGGTGATTTTAAGGCCTTATATCCTAGATAATAATGATAATTACAAGTGTTTGAATATGATAATTAGATTGTCAGATTCTTGCAAGAAAAGACTAAGGTTTCCTCAAGAAATCCATCAAAGTACTTGCAGTAGTATGGTCATCAAATTATAAAACTAAAAATAAATAAGTTTCCCAAGGGATTGGTCACACTTAAGAACATATTCTATGGTGATGAGGAGCTGAGGAAATAAAATTCAACTTTGCCATCAAAGGAGAAACATTATGCCAATGTGGAATTTGTACCTAGTAAAAACTAAAGATTGGGTAAGGTATGCACTTATTTAGAGAAGGAATATTTTGTTAATTTATGTATAATATTTTCTAATATATTTGCATGGTAATATGGAGATCTTAATAAATTTGACCCAAGTCTCACTCAACACACCATTGATCTAGAAGATAAGACTAAGACACAAAGATAAAGACAAAGGCCTATTAATCCTAATCTTGAGCCTTTGATGAGAGTTGATCTTTATAAGCTCATTGAGTCAGCTATTATATTTCCAATCAAGCACTTGACTTGGGTGGCAAACCTTGTTCCAATACAAAAAAATAATGGTGAAATTAGACTATGTGTTGACTTTTATGACCTAAATAAGTCTTCCTTTAAAGATAACTAGCCACTTCCATCTGTGGAATAGATTTTATAGTTGGTTGTACATTTAGAAAGGTTCTCTTTATTGAATGGATATAGTGGTTACAACTATATTTTGGTGAAGGAAGAAGACCAATTCAAGATAGCCTTCATCACAAAGTGGGGGATATTTACATATAGAAAAATGTCCTTTGGTTTATCCAATGCTAGAGCAACCTTTTAAAGAGCCATTAATAACATTCTAGGGCCTTCTTAATAAGTTTTTGCTAGTCTATTTGGATGATTTAATAGTGTTTTCAAATAATTAAAGTGAGTACATGGTTCACTTTGAGCAAGTGTTTGAAAGGTGTAGACAATTAGGGTATCTTTGAATC